>JANAVB010035257.1:0-42336 GCA_029216955.1 Iris pallida
TATATAGATATATATATATATATATATATATATATATATATATATATATATATATATATATATATATATATATATATATCTATATATATATGGCTTATATATAAGTGTATATATGATGATGTGTTGTGTTTGTGTAGGATGGGGAGAGGGTACAGTGGTCGGCCTGTGACATGGGAGGAGTGTATGTGTGAATGTTAGTGTAGGTGTGGTGATTGGTTAAATGTGGAGAAGGGAATGTGAGAGGATATGAGAGTTTGTCATGAGTGTGTGAATGTTTAGAAGGGGGGCCACTGTCAAACCCAAACCTGGCTGTCCCCTTGGACTGCACAGGACAGCCAAGCAGTCCAGGTTTTAGCCATTTGATGGCCATCCCCTTCCCTCCAGGTCTGTCCAGTTCTTAGCCATTAATGGCGGTCCCCACAAGCCAAACTTGCTGTCCTTTGTTCCCAGGTTTTTCCCCTATAGTTGCTGTCCTGTTTTGGCATAAATCAGTCCCTACTTGGACTGTCCAAGACACTCCATAACAGCCCTCATTCCTGTCCTATTTCAGCCCAGGTTTGGCCCCCACTTGGCTGTCCATTAGTCCCCAACTTGCTGTCCATATTGTCCTCTAAACAGCCACAGGACAGTCCTTTATTGCTCCCATATTTCAGTCCAATAGATACCCTTTTGAGCCACTAGATGGCAGCCCCATTCCTGCCTAATTTCAGTCCCCAAACGAACCCCCTTGTTAGCCCATAACACCACCACAAAGTCCCTATATTTCAGTCCAATACACTACACTTTAGTCCCCTATGTCCTGTCATTTTCAGACCAACAAATCAGTCCTTTAGTACTCCACATTTCAGTCCACACATGCCACATATCATTCCATATATTAGCCTTGTGTGTGTGTGTGTGTGTATTTGTGAGAGCTTGTGAGTGTGTGTGAGGGTTATGAGTGAAACTAGTATCCTATAGTACATCCTATAGCTAAACTAATAGGAAACCTATAGGAGCGCCTATGAGAGTGAGTGGTGTAGATGAGTGTGGTAGACTAGAGGGTAAATACATGATATGTTAAGATAGGTAATAGGGTAAATCCATATCCCGTATCCTAACATGGCCTAGATACCTAGGATACCCAAATTTCTTGGTAGGTAAACCTTAGATGGGTTGATATCTAGCTACCCTAAGGAGCCTAGGCAAGTACCATGGGTATTTGCGGGGTTTCCTTGGGATTGGGCAAGGTATCGGAATTTACCTTAGAAGGGTAAATACTAGTTTTGCCTAGAAATAGGATATTGGTGTTAGAAGTCTAAGATAGGGTTAGAACTTGATTCCCGTGGTTGGTAATGATCAAATATGGTACTCACAGACAAGTTTTGACGTCGGTTGACCTTTTTGACCAAAAGTCAACAAAAGTCAACCGAGAGTCAAACTTAGTCTTTAAGCGACCCGATTTGACCGAAACCAACCCAGAGTTGACCAGTTGACTGAAAGTCAACAGTTGGTCAACATTAGACTAGTTTGAACTAGGGTTGACCTAGAGTTGACCAGAGTTTACTTTTTGGCCAAAAGTCAACTGTAAGTCAACCGTTGATCCCGATTGACCTAGTTTGACTTGGATTGACTTCCAGTGACCTAGTATGACCTAGTATGAACCAGTATGGCCTAGTATGACTCAGTTTGACCTAGATTGACCTAGTTTTGACTTAGACTTGTATTCATGGCTTGTATTAGTTTTTTTTTCAGTATTAAGCCATGTTTGACTCATAGTATCTTATTTTAGGTCTGTGATCACTCTGAGCGTCTGTTCACCTTATCAGCTCAGGACCACAGGCGAGTACATTCATTGATAGTTTTATTGTCTTGATATCTACTATATCCGATTCAGTCGTAGTATTTTACTTGATTCCTGACACGACGTTTCACGGACTAGTATACGTCGGATCCTGTCATGAGATGTTATTCCTAGACTCCCTTAGTATATGAATATGTGATATTCCTGTGTTCCTGTACTTATATAGACACTGATTTGGGAGTGGGCTGGCCCCCTGCTCTTGAACCCCGTGTCATGACGTGCCATGTCCGGATCCGTGATACTATTCGGGGATGGGGGAATTATTAGGGGTTATGTGATCAAGCCTTCCTGTAACTATACATTGCTAGCGTCACCCTCGCCTCACGTAGGTTGTTGCAGATACCTCATTACCAGTTATCCAGGTTGGACGGCATGACTCTCCGTTGAGTACACCGCGGATTGCCGGGCCAAGTGGATAACCATCTTTTGCTTCCTAGCCGATCACATATCGCTCTAAAAATTCAAAACACCTTTTTACATTTATTGTTATATCTTATATTCCAGTTCAGCTTTACTTACTGTACTTTCACCATGCTATGATTCATTTCTCACATGCTCTACCTGCCTTTCATACTGTACCATGATTTGTGACTAAGTTCTGTTTGAAAGAAGGATTACAACTCCGGTCCTTGTTTGGTTCAAGGGTTGTAACTCGGCTTTCAAATGGTTCCCAAGTCGCATATATCGTTTGTCTTGTATTTCATTATTACTGTCTCTTATAGTATTTTTCAATTCATATGGAACTGCTGTTGGTGTTTGTACTTGCTCATTTTCCTGACAGGATACCGTTGACAAATTTTACAGATGACTCTGAGACTGACTGCCCGACCTACTATGGGGTTGAGTCTGATGGACTAGATTTAGACCGTGGCTTATTGGTAGAGCCACTGGACTTTGCTCACCCTGAGTAGCCTAGTTTAGATAGGTTTGTCTGGCATGCGAGCCAGCTAGTACATTTCAGTTTGTAGTATCTTTATACTTATATTATCTGAGACTCTGGATATTTGTGTTAGCTCTGACTTGTGGATTTTGGACTCATTTTCCGTTTTATCTATCATATCTCTTTTCATGCTATCTACCTTAGCTTTGATTATGTGATTGAGACTGTATTGCTATGTCACCTCCATTCGGAGTGTATATAACTGTACAGGTACATTTATCTATTTTAGTCGTAGTATTTACAGACCCTATATACAGCGTTCTACCGCCGATTCTGCGGCGTAGGCTGGACGTAACCACGTGCTCGTGCCCCTCTTCAGGGTGCGGGTCTTGACAATCACATAACCTCTAATAACTCCCCCATCCCTGAGTTGTATAATGAATCCAGACATGACAGGTCATGACACGGGATTCGAAGAGCAGGGGGCCAGCCCACTCCTAAATCGGTGTCTATACAAGTACAGGAAATAATATCGAATAATGTACTCATATACCAGGTAAACCAGGAATGACATCTCATGACGAAATTCACGTATACTAGTCCGTGTATCCTCGTGTCGAGAATCAAGTATAATACTATAACTGAATCGGATATAGTAAATATCAAGACAATGAAAACTATCAGAGAATGTACTCGCCTGTCGTCCTGAGCTGAGAAAATCGAAACTACAACCCACTCAATGAGCCACGAACGGTCAACTCGCACAACTGTCTCCTAATGCTGAAACAGACATTACCAAAATTCTCAGAATGGTCAAATTAGCTTAAAACGCCTACCCATAAGTCAAATTCTGGACACAGGGGCAAAACGATAATTTTGGATTAAAATGGTGTCCGCCGTTGGACCCACTTTGTACCGAAAAACGTGCCAGAATCTACGGTCTCTAAAGTCATCAAACTATATGTCTACAGATCCGGTTTGACGAGACGAACCCAACGGTATGTCCAATTTTGGATTCCGGTGGACTGTGCACAAAATCACCCGTTGAATGGGATTGTGGGCCCGCCAAAATGATGTCCCGATCAACGGTCTCAGAATTGGACCAAACTTGGCATACAGGACCAGAAAAATAATACGGTCCTGTTGGCGCAAGTTTCGTCTCGATATGACGAGCGTGCACAAAGTAATTGACAAATATGCAAAAGGCCGATACGGTAAATTTTTGACGGATACGCATCAAATTCGTCGCGCACACGCGACCAATTTGAATTCCGTCAAAGCCCACACGACCACGAAATCGATACGCACCTTTCGATGCATTCGGTTCATGACCACGTCGCCCGGATTGACGGGACGGACGGCGTATCAGGACAATTTTTCTAAAAATCCACTTTTGAAAATCAGTTTTTTTCTCCAACTTCACAAATCAATAACTTTATGTACAGTGCATGAAATTCAGTTCTAAAAAAAAGGTTTTAAAGCCCTATAGGTTGTCTCCAAGTCTCTTCAGACCGATTTTGAAAAATCACAACACGCTGGTCGCAAATCGGCCACAAAGTTGGGGTTTCGGAACAGTTTCTAAACCCGGAAAATCGAGTTTTTTCTCGATTTTGGAACTCGTTTTTCGTCGCACATGGTGCGAATCGGCACGAACTATTTGAAGGAAAATAAAGGTGTATATGTTAGGATCATACCAGAAGAAACGGATCAAAAATCGATCGAGCGTGCGTGTAGAAACGAGACGGAGAAGATGGTTACCTTGAAGTGGATTTCTGTTGAGGTTGATGTTGCGCGCGCGGGATCCGATGGTTATTGGCCGTCCTCCGGTGGTCGGCTGTCCTCACACGGTTGCCGGGAACGTCGGGGAGGTGTGCGGCTAGGGTTTGGGTTAGGGTTTATGTGAAAATTTCTTTCTCTCTCTCTCTTTAAAAATATGTATATATAGATATATATACAATCCCGTTCGGGTTAGTAAACGGAAAGGGAGGGGCGCGGGTTGAAAGCCACTGCTGCTGGAACCCTTGTGGGGTTGGGGCGCATGTGCTTTTGTTTGATTTTATTGATTCTTTTTTTTTTTCTTTCTTTCTTTAAACCTTAAGCTATTATATATGTATTATATATATATATATATATATATATATTTTTTTTTATATATGTATTATATATATATACTTATACACACACATAAATACATGCATACGTACACACACACATACATACATACACATATTATTTATTTACACATATACGTATATATTTATTTATATAAAATAAACCCATAATATTTACCCATTAATATAAATATATATATAACCCAATAAATGGAATATTACCCAAAATATATATAAATAAAAATCAGAATTTATTCATAAACAAATACTAAATATTTATTTTATATATATATATTAAATATATTAAACTTTTTATAAATAAAAATACTATCAGTAAAATACTTATTTCAATAATAATTTAAAAACACTAACAATAATATTTAAATAATATTAAAAAATAAAATAATGTAAATGACCATATTAGCCTTATTCAGAAAAGTGGGGGGTGACAAATCTACCCTCCTAAAAAAATTTCGTCCTCGAAATTAGAGTAAACTAGTACGATAACAGTAGCAAGAACAAGAAAAAAAATACCTCAAGGCTCGAAGAGATAAGGGTAACGCTCCCGCATCTCGTCCTCTCTCTCCCAGGTAGACTCTCCTGGAGAGTGATGCCTCTATGCGACACGAACCAAAGGAATAACTTGGTTTCGGAGCACCTTCTCACGACGATCCAGAATCTCCACAGGCTGCTCTGGATAGCGGAGAGTAGGCCCCACCTCTAACTCGGAGTGATCCAATACGTGACTAGAGTCTGCCACGTAACGCCTCAACTGCGACACATGGAACACGGTATGGACTCCCTCGAGCGTAGGCGGCAAGTCTAGTCGATAGGCCACTGTACCGATCCTTCCAAGAATAGTGAAAGGTCCGATGAAGCGCGGACTAAGCTTCCCGCCTCGGCCAAAACGAATCGTGCCTCGTGTCGGAGAAATCCTCAGGAATACCATATCGCCAACCTAGACACAAGACAAGACTCAATACAAGATCCTAAAGCAAACAATCACCAACAAGCACAAACAGAAAAAAAAAACTGATACTAACCTCGAACTCTAACGGTCTCCGGTGGCTATCGGCCTAATGCCACTGTCTATCCTGAGCCACCCGAAGTCTATCCCTGATCAACTTAACCTTCTCTGCTGCATCCACCACCATCTTCGGGCCAAGTAAAACTCTCTCACCGACATCGTCCCATGACAAATGTCACGCCCCAGAACCAGAATACTGGAGAGCGGGGGAATGACTCAGTCAGCTACGTATTATGGATAGATAAATACCGTATAATACGATCAATGCTGTCTAAAAGACGAGGGGGTGCATACTACATGAAAGTCTCACTATGGTCATTTCACATCTATTGTCTCAATCATTCAAATAAGAAACAGAAATAGAGAACATATAAGATAAAGCAGTAAGGCGTCTCAAACGCTCGGTCAAAATGTTCTTGATATCTGGCTTTACGAAACGTAGCCAGATGATGTAGCAAAGTGTACACAATTGTTATCAGCTGCAGTCTGACTTAATTACAATTATGTAAAAGTAAGTACAAGACAATCCGACTAACATGTCGGTGCCAAACGGTAAGGTATTAAGTAAATAACAAAACGAGTGAGGAAGTAAGGAACCCACTCGAGTCCTCCTGCGATCATCCCTCTAGTATTGACCATCTTGGAGGTGGAAGTAAGCTGAGTCCTCGGGAACCGGCTCTAAATCTGGCCATACAAAACCAGAGAGGTTAGACCTCTAATAGCAAGTACCGCAAGGAAGCACGATATGAGGAATTAAAACTAGTAATAAGAGAATATGATAAGTAGATCTCTGCTTGCCTTTGGGATTCACATAACATCACGACACTTCGAACCAACCTCCCAACCAAACAATGACAGAAGTTGGTCTGTCATGCCCTGACATTCTGATCATCTCAGTTAGGTAACAGAGTAGGTACAACACACAAACAAATCAATTTAAACGGCCATGCAACTACTACGGCTTGCTACTGTGAGTTCCAAGTTATCCTGGAATTATGCAATAAAGGATTCCTCAGTTCTTACTATGTACAAGCAAGGCTAGTTTACCCAGTCAATCAATTGCGCCAATCATGAATTAGACGAGTCCCAGCGGGACACCCGTCATCAATATACAATATACAATAGATAATATAACCAGATACCGCTTCCTGCCCGTGTGGTAGATTTGCAGTATCTGTGGGGACCAACCGGCCTGTCGGGCACTACTAGTCCCAAGAGGGCTGCCATGTAAGAACTCAGAAATCCATTCTCTCCATGCAATCATTATTTTATTTAACTTAATAGTCTCTACGTTGAGTAAAATCACATGCCGTGGATCATGGTCATTCAGAATGAGTACTTTCGTACGGGGTACGATATGCACAACCCTACAACGATACCTGTGCGGTCAGGTTGTAGGTCTTACATAGCGTAATACAACAATCAAAACTAATCCACGGAGTGATCATGCCTTGACCATAAAGTACACATGCTGCTTTGGTAAAATAAATAAATAAATTGAAGCCTGCATGTGTGCCTGTATGTCAATATTCGGGATCGGCCAATCGATTATAATAGTTCATAGTTAATATGAACGTGTCTCATTCATTCAATTCGATAAGACGACTAGCCAGCCTCTTAGTTCCAACTAGGAATACATGATCAATTATTAATCGAGATAACCACTATCATATTATAATGTCAAGACAATAATTAATGTTGATAAAAGCCAAGGTAATTAATCAAGGTCAATCAATGTCAATCAATGTTAATTTGGAACAAGGATCAGCCAAAAGGCTTTAGAATCAGAGTTCATGCGACCAGGAAATCATGCGGCTAAGAAAGCGTAAATTCATGCGGCCGGGACAACATGCGCCTATGCGGCTAGGACCACACGCGTCTATGCAGCTAGGACAACATGCGCCTAAGCGGCCGGGATTGAAATAGCCCCATGCGGTTCAGCAATGCCCAAGCCTGCGGCTGAAAAAGGTTACAGTCTCATGCGGCTACGGCTAACATGCGACCAGGCGGCCAAAGGAAATTCCATACGGCTGGGGAGGGATAGCAAACCCCATGCGGCTCAAAAGAACATGCGCCCCTGCGGCTCGAAATGACATGCGCTAATGCGACTCGAAATGACATGCGCCTATGCGGCTCGAAAATGACATACGCTAATGCGGCTTGAAATGACATGCGCCCATGCGGCTCGAAAATGACATGCGCTAATGCGGCTCGAAATGACATACGCCCATGCGGCTGATCATGGGACAGGCCTATATGCGGCTAAGGAAAAACTAATTACATGCGGCTAGAATAAGTGCAATCCTATATGCGGCTGAGAAGTCATGCAGCGCCATGCGGCTGCGGGACCGAATGCATATGCGGCTAGCTAAGAACTCATGCGGCAGATAAGCCTCATGCGGCTAACTAAGCCCATGCGGCTGGGATTGGAATCAGTCTCATGCAGCTCAAACGAATGAACTCATGTGGCTGGAATGTCCATGCCCATGTGGCTGGAATGCCCATACGGCTAGGGGACTGTTCTTCTTCTCCACTTGTCCGAGAGGAAGAACCATCGGAAGCCATTGTTTCCAAACTCCATAATCCTTCATTCTAAGCCCAAATCTGAACTTTCATAGGTCAAAATAGGACAGAACGAAATTCTCTACAATATGAAACCATCAAAACTTGAAGATAACTAGGTTTGCTAGATCAAAACCTAAGAAATTTGAAAATACAACAAACTTAGATCTACAACAAATAAGCTATGGAAAGTAAAAATGCTAAGTACTAAAGAGGCTCAAAATCAAGTAATGAAGATGATGGAACGATAATAATGGTGATTCATCAAGAAGCAAGTTTGGCACTTGCCTTGGTGGCTGGTAGGTGGGGAAGGAGTTATGGGGAAGAAGAAGATTAATGGTGAAGTAATGAAGAGAGAGAAAGGGGATAGCTTTAAATGGAAGGGGGGAGGTAGGTGGGGGTTCATTTCGGTTCAGGCTGAACCAACTAACTAAACCAATCTAAGCCGAACCCAAAGTATAGCTAAAGCAGAGTAAAAAAGCAGAAAATAAAATACAGAAATTAAATTGCAGGAAATTAATGGACATGAAATTAAAGGGGTTTAACTACAGATCAGTACACGACAAATGTAAAATAAATATATTAAAGCATTACATGTATAAAAATACGTATTCTGGGAACGAAAAGTGACATCTCTACCCTCCTTAGAAAAATTCCGTCCTCGAAATTTCAAATCCAAGCAGGATAGGAATATCAAAACTAAGCTAATCTAGGTACAAGAAACTTAAGCAAGAAATTATTCTTCAATGTTAACTGGCAGATAACATATCTATACTAACAACCCACAATACCACGCAATTCTACTCATAAGGTGACAAGCATGAGGGGTTAAAAAAATTAAGGTATACAGAGAGAGATATACCTTGTGAGTCAAACAGGTACGGATACCGTGATCGGATGTTATCCTCACGTTCCCACGTCGACTCTTCCAAAGAGTGATGACCCCAAGCAACCCGGACAACGTTAATTGTTCGGTTCTTGAGTATCTTCTCTCTTCGGTCCAAAATGGACACCGGCTGCTCCTCGTAAGACAAGTTGGTACCAACAACCAACTCAGAATGATCAAGGATATGGCTGGGGTCCGATACATACCTTCGCAGCTGAGATACATAAAACACGTCATGTACCTCTCGTAACGAAGGTGGAAGGGACAGACGATAAGCAACATCGCCTACCCTATCAAGGATAACAAATGGTCCTACGTATCTGGGTGCTGGAGCTGACTGAGAGGAGGAAGACGTTGAGTGTCTGTATCTGCCTCTCTGGTGATATCTGTCTGGATTATCCGTATGTATGTCTCTCTCTGTGTGTGTGTCAGAAGGAAATGGCCTTCTATTTATAGCTGGGCAGGTTGGCTGCTCATACGCGCATATGTAGGATGCGCCGGTGCGTGGGGATGCCACGTGGAGATTGCTGATGGAGGCGCATGGATGATGCGCCCTACTCGCAGAGTTGAATTCTTCATACTGCTGTTGTGAGCCGGCACGTAGCAGAGAAGAAGATCTTTCTGTTGCTGAGATCTTGGATGAGTTGAGTCAAAGGACACGTGTCGTCGACCCATGGCTCGGAGATCTCTGATTTGGTGCGGGGATGATTTGGTGGGATGCGCCTTGGATTGGGCGCATGATAAGATTTTGGCTCATGACCTTTAGGAGTCACGAGCCGTTCTGGGCGCATGGCTTTTGAGGCACATGCAAGCGACTTTCCTTCTGTCTTTCGGGATCAGAGATCAGTCTGGGGCGCATGACTTTTGAGGCGCATGCAAAGCTTCAACTGGAGACTCTTCTTCTGTCTTTAGGGATCAGTGAAGGGTCTGAGGCGCATAGCTTTTGAGGCGCATGCAAGTTTGGGCACATGGCCGCGGAGGCGCATACGGGTGGTCGAGTGGCCACGTGGCAGTAGCCGTCGGAATAGAGTCATGATGATGCCGACGTTGTGGATGCTTCGTTTTCTGCAAAAGCTGTCAACCGTTCAGACTTGGGGAGGCGTGCTGCCAACTCTGTCAGTTCAGCATTTAATATTGGTGACATTCGATGGACAGCTGAGTGGGCGCGTCGGTTGACGTTCCACTAGGCGTATGGGGACGTATAGGGGCGCATCCCCTATGATGCGCTCGGTACAGGGCGCATCTGTTTGATGTTTGAAGAGGTGTGATGCACTGACCAGCCGGCGCATCCGACACGTCTTTGATGATGCGGCTGTTTCGCTTCTCGAGTGCTTTTAATAGCCGTTTGGCTGAAGTCGAGGCGTCTGGTTCATCCATTTAATATGAGTTCATTGCACGGAATTCGGAGAGCCATCCACTTGGCACACGGGTTTGATCTGCCCGGCCTATAAATAGTGGCATGGAGAGAAGGTTGGCCTCTCATTCCCTCACGTCTTTCCAATATGAACTCGGGTTCTCGGGTGCATTCTGTTGACGAGGTGCTCCCGAGGGTGAAGATGAGACGCCATGTCGTCGTTGATGCTCTTGAAGGTGACTGTTACATCCAAAAGACGGAGTCGAGGGCTTCCGAGGCGGGCGGAAGGTACCTGTTGCATCCAAAGATAGGGATGCTCGGGCCTCGTCTCCGTTGTTCCGGAAGAGCCGTAGATCAGAATGGCGGTGCTAGGCTCTCTCTTCCTTCAAAGTGGGTGTCGCCCACTCTGAAAGCTGCTCCTTTAGCCGTATTTCGATCACGGTCTTCCTTGGCCTTTGGAGGCTCTTTCGAAGCCTCCCCTGGCCACAGATTTGCCGTGCTCTTCTCTTCCTTGGTTCCAGCCAGAGGGTTAAATGCTTTGTGGAAGTATTTATCAGATGAGCCTGGCTGGAAGAGCGGCACGTAACTGGGCTGCTGCTCGGCCAGGTGAGCCTGGTTGGAGAGTGGCACATAACTGGGCTGCTAAAGGGATGCACATAACTGAGCTGGATGCACATAACTGAGCTGCTGAAGAGATGGCGGGATGCACCTGGATGGAGGCGCATGACATCTGCTGCGCCTCACTGGTGGCGCATGGTGACTGCTGCGCCTATCTGGAGGCGCATGGTGGCCACTGGCTGTAGACTTAAGATCTTTCCTTTGTAGAACCTTTTCTAGACATGTAATAGACTTTTGTATATAAATAAAAAGTCCTTTGTCAAATGTCTATTGGCTATTGGCTTTGCTGTTTGAGTTCTGGCGCATGTAATGTCTGGCGCATGGTCTTTCTGGTTTATGAAATTCCATGCTTCTACAAGACCCTCTTCAAAGTTTTTAAAACTTTTGAATAAGTTTTGGAATACTTTGAATAAGAAGCATGGCGATCAGGGCGCATGACTGTTGGGGCGCATGCCTGTTCAGCCGCATGCTCTTCTCGATTAATGAATATGATAATGCCTCAGTAACCGAAAAGATTAATGATGATCTTTTGGTTTTATCTGCTGTTATCTTCACAGGACCCGAGGCGACGGCTGAGATTACTCGTCATCGGTTCACGCGTGCGACCACGGCCTATAAATAGGTGAGAGGTGGAGAGAGAGAGAGTTCTTTTACTCTGTGCCTTTGTCTCCTTTAGAGTTCTTCTGAAAACCCTAATTTCTTCCTCTCTGTTAGAATGGCTCCCAAGACTCCCCGTGGCGGTGCCGGCAAAGGAAAGGGGAAGGAGAATGAGCCGGTAGAGTTCGCCGACGAGGATACTCCTGCCACTATTGCGACTCCGGCCGATGTTCGCCCCGGGGTGACGGGTGGGTGTCGACTTTTTGCTATCTTTCTGCTGTCGATGCGTATAGGCTTCTGTCCTTGATATGCTGAGGTTTTATCCTTCCGACGTGCATAGGCTCAGGCCTTTATCATGCACCGAGGTTTAGTTTGCTGACGCGCATGGGCTTTATACCCTGATGATGCGCTGAAGCTTTCGCTGACGCGCATGGGCTCACGCCTTGATGATGCGTCGAAGCTCTAATGCTGACGCGCATGGGTTTATGCCCTGCTGATGTGCCGAAGCTCCAATGCCGACGCGCATGGGTGATGCGCTGAAGCTGACGCACATGGGTTTATGCCCTGACGCTGCGTCAATCTGTTGATACCTTTTATCTTTTTGCCTGACCTCCACTTTTGTTGTGCCAGTGTCGATAACGATCCCTCTGTTGAATGAAGTCCTCTTGGATGCTTCTCTTTGCCAAATGGGGGTTGATTTTGATGAGGCGGTGATCAATCCTGCAAAGGATGCTATCTTATAGAACCAACCCCGGGAGAGAATGCTGCAAATCCAGAACCATTTGCCACTTTTCCTCCAGAGTATGATGGAGAGTGGTAAACTGAGGTCTGCTGAATCTGAAGATGTGACTTTCTTAAAACTTGTCTTTCTGTTTGGCGACCGACTAGTCTCTTCTGAAGCGAAGATACTGAAGATCAAAGAAGACTGGTTCTTCACTGCCAAAGGCATGGTTCTATACATGAGGCAGGTTGACCGCCAGTTGCCGCTGACGGCTTTTTATCGTCTGGCTTCGAAGAGAAGGATGGGTTGGGAACTTACTCCTTCTCAAGGAGGGGCCTTGGGAGGTACCCTTTCGATCGATGCCACCTCGAACCAGCGAGATACTTTGGCTACTTCACGAGCCGGTTCCTCGTTCAGTTACCGAGCCTTGCGTCCTGGGAGCCTCTACAGTGGAGTTCCAAATGACACATTTTCCTTCAGTGCCCCGACCTTTGCAAATCGGATGTTGACAGCGAATGTCATGTACTCGACAGGTGGCTTTAGAGTCGAGGGTTGGTGTCACTATATTTCGAGGTGGGACGAGTTGACCACTTGGGTGCTTTCAAGGTTCAAAGTTGAGCTTAAGGAGATCGGACTGACAGCCGCTATTCGGGCTACGCAGGCAGGCGTGGATCTCAATAAGCCTATGTTCCTTGTGCTCTTGGAATTATTCAACGCCCATACTGGCAGCTTTTTCACTCCGGTGGGAGAGTTGGGGTTGGCTCTCCATGAGATGCACGAGGTGTCTAAGCTTCCTTGGGGCTCAGAGCCGTACGAGGAGTATTTCCCGTCGAATGAGGAGATCCAGGTTCTGAAGGATAAGAACCCAGAGATGATGGCTGTATTCAAAGAGGTGACGAGCCACCATTATTTGATGCACCGGAGGGATAGGGGCAAGACCCAACCTCATGTAACTGCTTGGAGGGACTATGTCTTTAAGCAGGATTTAGCGGATCCTTCGAGGATCCGATTTGTGACTCCACCGGGAATGAAGCCCACGGAGGTGACTTCTGAAATAAGTCGACTGGATGAGAGGACTCCACGTTCGGATGAGAGCGGCAAGGATGCATATAGCTGCTTCTGGCACTGTGGGCACCGGATGTCATCTAAGGCAGTATTGACAGCCTATTTGATGATATGGCTCCGGGATTGCGTGTTTGCAGGTGGATCCGATGCCGTGGAACGGGTACATCGAAATCTCATTTTGCCTGCTGTGAAGTTGGCTTTTGGACGACCCTTAGCTCTCCTCCCCGCGATGGTGTGCAACCTGTTGCGCGGTTTGAGGTCTTTTGCTGATGACGTGATCCATGAGAAAGGTAATAATGACAACTTTCCCCGGACCGAGTTACCTTTCCATTATCTTATGGGATGGCTGATTTTGCGTCATCCGAATGTGATGAGTCCCGGTCCGGAAGAGGATCACGTTGAAGGGGATGCCTTCATCCGCCGCTTCTATAAGAGGAAGTGGTCATACACCGGCGTCCCCGTTTGTAGGAGAGTCTTGTCCTACCTTCAGGGGTGGGAAATTGTCAAGGTTGGCCCGATTTTCAAAGATTTCGAGGCCGACCAAGATTTAGTTGACTCTGGCGAAGATGCAGTCACTTTGCCGAAATAGAGTTTTCGTTGGTTGCAAAGTATCCGGCCTTCTCACCTGGTCTACCGCAACCAGAATAAATATTATCTGGAGCCATATATGCCAAGCCGATTTGTTCGTCAATTTGGCTATACTCAGCTGATGTTGCGAAATCCCAGTAGCAGTCTAGGCTTCGTCGGAAGTTTGCTGAACGGAGCCCGGGGCTGGCAGTATTATAACGCTGGATGTACTAGCGTTAGTTTTACCACGCCAATTCGCAACCCTCGGCCGCAGATCCTATATCCGACCGCCAAGCTGTATTGTATTATGAATGTTGCGTCTCCTGGTGTTTCAGCTCGGTCACCCCCAGTCACATTCTAGAGGTCATTCTCGACGGGCGCATCTGCCAGGGCCTGATTGTCCTCAGCTCCGTCTTGAAGGGCCTCTTCATCTCTACCCCCAGCTGTGTCCTGGGGGACATCCTCGTTTCGAGGTGCTTCTGGGAGGCTGACTTCGCCTCGAGGATGAAGATCCGTCGCAGCTGTGCTTTGGACTTCTTCGTCTTCGGAAGGAAGCTCAACAAGGGTCTGACTACCCCCAGCTTCCTCTAAGAACTTCTTCTTCGACCGAGTGCCTTCGAACACCCCAGAGGTCGAGACTGCTGCCTTGGTTCTCCTCGGTTGGCTTTTGGACGAATTGCCGGTCGCCTTCCGGAGAGATAAGGAGTTGGAGACCACATTGCATGAAGCAACTCTTGGCTCCTCTTCTGTTGACACCTTCGTCCCAAGACGATGTCGGAGGGGTGTCGATGACTGCAGCCGCTGGAAGACTGACTGCCTTGGTGGTACTGCCGCCTTGCCACAGCAGTTGATAGTGACCACCGCACAAGTATGCCCCGTGAGAGGCTCATCGTGCTTGTTGGTCGACTCTCCTGACCGACGCTTGTGAGTGATCACATTACGCAGGTCGTTGAAGGAGAGTGCTACCTTCACACCCCCTTCAGGCGCATGGCAAGGCCAAACGCCGGGACGGACAGGTGAGTGTTGCGCCCCTTGATCTAATACCAAGCAGGCATCATGATCAGTAGTGGGGGAACAACAACATTTGAAGTGACTTGAACGGACCTCAAACGCACAACCAGAGGAGGCGCAGGAGTTCAAGACCACTGAATTTGCCACACTCGACTTGGTTATGCACGCAGTGGATGCGCCCAAGTGAGATAAGGACTTTGAAGATCGACTTGTCTTTGGTGTCGAAGCACCTGAGTCGACCTTGTACAGCTTGCCATCGGCAGCGCGCGTGATTGTGAGCACGTGCCTCTGGCCTGCTGCTGGCATAGCACGCTTGTGGCGTATGGCCCGTGCCGCCTTCGATTTCTTTGTACTAGCCCGCTGGGGTACATAGTACTCAGCATCCAAATTCTCCTCGCTATTACAGCGAGTGAGTCTGTCAAAGACAGAGACTTTTTGTGGCGCATCAGAGGTGATGCGCGGGGCATTGGCTGCGCCCCTGCTCCGTCGACGCATCTTTCTCGCCTGAGAGGGAGATGGCTGGGGAACGTGGTCAGCCGCACGTTTCCCCGAGAGATGCGCTGCATCAGCGGGCGCACCTTGGTTGCTGAGAACGTCAGCAGGAAGGGAGGGCTGGATTGGCGCATCCCCTTCAGTGGTGTTGCCCGAGGCGTCGACTTTGCGCACCCAGACACGGTGGGTCTTCTTCGGCTTCGGCAGCCGCTTCGAAGGACTCGCGCTTCCTTCAGAAATGAACTCCTCGTACGCCTGTTGATTGAGGCGCACGACCAGCGTCTTGTGGGAGGAGCCCACCTTTACGTCGTCGGCCTGTGACACAACTTTCTCGGAAGAGGAGAAAGAGGTCCCCAGCAGAGTCGCCAGCTTGTTTGCCATTAAAATCGTTTGATTGCAAATCTTAATACAAACAGAACAGTGTTACAATGTAGGACTTAGATGTAGTCCTAGGAGTACACTTTTGTTTAATCTGGGTCCTAAGTGCCAATGGAGCGAGTGGTAATGCGTTGACTCCGTTGACGGGCTGACGACGGTTATCGGTTCTCTGAAGGTGTAGATTGCTCTGGGTGCTGGAGCTGGCTGAGAGGAGGAAGACGTTGAGTGTCTGTATCTGCCTCTCTGGTGATATCTGTCTGGATTGTCCATATGTATGTCTCTCTCTGTGTGTGTGTCAGAAGGAAATGGCCTTCTATTTATAGCTGGGCAGGTTGGCTGCTCATGCGTGCATATGTAGGATGCGCCGGTACATAGGGACGCCAAGTGGAGATTGCTGATGGAGGCGCATGGATGATGCGCCCTACTCGCAGAGTTGAATTCTTCATACTACTGTTGTGAGCCGGCACGTAGCAGAGGAGAAGATCTTTCTGTTGCTGAGATCTTGGATGAGTTGAGTCAAAGGACACGTGTCGTCGACCCATGGCTCGGAGATCTCTGATTTGGTGGGGGGATGATTTGGTGGGATGCGCCTTGGATTGGGCGCATGATAAGATTTTGGCTCATGACCTTTAGGAGTCACGAGCCGTTCTGGGCGCATGGCTTTTGAGGTGCATGCAAGCGACTTTCCTTCTGTCTTTCGGGATCAGAGATCAGTCTGGGGCGCATGGCTTTTGAGGCGCATGCAAAGCTTCAACTGGAGACTCTTCTTCTGTCTTTAGGGATCAGTGAAGGGTCTGAGGCGCATAGCTTTTGAGGCGCATGCAGGTTTGGGCGCATGGCCGCGGAGGCGTATGCGGGTGGTCGAGTGGCCACGTGGCAGTAGCCGTCAGAATAGAGTCATGATGATGCTGACGTTGTGGATGCTTCGTTTTCTGCAAAAGCTATCAACCGTTCAGGCTTGGGGAGGCGTGCTGCCAACTCTGTCAGTTCAGCATTTAATGTTGGTGACATTCGATGGACAGCTGAGTGGGCGCGTCGGTTGACGTTCTACTAGGCGTATGGGGACGTATGGGGACGCATCCCCTGTGATGCGCTCGGTACAGGGCGTATCTGTTTGATGTTTGAAGAGGTGTGATGCGCTAACCAGCCGACACATCCGACACGTCTTTGACGATGCGGCTGTTTCGCTTCTCGAGTGCTTTTAATAGCCGTTTGGCTGAAGTCGAGGCGTCTGGTTCATCCATTTAATGTGAGTTTATTGTACGAAATTCGGAGAGCCATCCACTTGGCGCATGGATTTGATCTGCCCGGCCTATAAATAGTGGCATGGAGAGAAGGTTGGCCTCTCATTCCCTTACGTCTTTCCAATATGAACTCGGGTTCTCGGGTGCATTCTGTTGACGAGGTGCTCCCGAGGGTGAAGATGAGACGCCATGTCGTCGTTGATGCTCTTGAAGGTGACTGTTACATCCAAAAGACGGAGTCGAGGGCTTCCGAGGCGGGCGGAAGGTGCCTGTTGCATCCAAAGATAAGGATGCTCGGGCCTCGTCTCTGTTGTTCCGGAAGAGCCGTAGATCGGAATGGCGGTGCTAGGCTCTCTCTTCCTTCAAAGTGGGTGTCGCCCACTCTGAAAGCTGTTCCTTTAGCCGTATTTCGATCACGGTCTTCCTTGGCCTTTGGAGGCTCTTTCGAAGCCTCCCCTGGCTACAGATTTGCCGTGCTCTTCTCTTCCTTGGTTCCAGCCAGAGGGTTAAATGCTTTGTGGAAGCATTTATCAGGTGAGCCTGGCTGGAAGAGCGGCACGTAACTGGGCTGCTGCTCGGCCAGGTGAGCCTGGTTGGAGAGTGGCACATAACTGGGCTGCTGAAGGGATGCACATAACTGAGCTGGATGCACATAACTGAGCTGCTGAAGAGATGGCGGGATGCGCCTGGATGGAGGCGCATGACATCTGCTGCGCCTCACTGGTGGCGCATGGTGACTGCTGCGCCTATCTGGAGGCGCATGGTGGCCGCTGGCTGTAGACTTAAGATCTTTCCTTTGTAGAACCTTTTCTAGACATGTAATAGACTTTTGTATATAAATGAAAAGTCCTTTATCAAATGTCTATTGGCTATTGGCTTTACTGTTTGAGTTCTGGCGCATGTAATGTCTGGCGCATGGTCTTTCTGGTTTATGAAATTCCATGCTTCTACAATGTGTTCTCACTTTCATTCCGGGATAGGAAGTGGTTGCAATAACCCAGCTGACCTCTATTGTTCTGCCTTCACTTGCTGACATATCAAGCAACGAAAAATAAATCTTGCTATCTCTCTCTTCATCCCGTTCCACCAGAAGTGCCGCTTGATATCTTGTTACATCTTGGTCCCTCCAGGGTGTATAGAATATTGAGAACTGTGAGCTTCTGTCATAGCCTCATGTCTGATATCTCCACTAGGTATACATAAGCGTGATCCAAACCTAAGCATACCATCTTTATGAATTTGCATCTCCTTTATGAGTCCTGACTCACATTCTGCTCTAAGCTTCTAAATCCTTGGGTCCTGTGCCTGAGCTGCCTTGATCCTGTCTACCAAGTCGGATTGAACTTGTAAACTTGGTAGAACTCATACATCACTCGGAAGTATAACCTCGATGCCCATCTTCTGAAGGTCTTCTAAAATGTGCTTTTATGTTGTCAACATAAATGCGCCGCCTCTCCTGCTAAGAGCGTCTGCTACCACATTAGCCTTGCCTGGATGATACTGAAGCTCCACGTCATAATCCTTGATCAACTCCAACTATCTTCTCTGTCTCATGTTCAGCTCCTTCTGAGTAAAGATGTACCTCAAACTTTTATGATCTGTGTACATGTCTACTCGATCACCATATAAGTAATGCCTCCATAGCTTCAAAGCAAATACTACTGCCGCCAACTCCAAGTCATGAGTTGGGTAATTCTTCTCGTGGTCTCGAAGTTGCCTAGATGCGTATGCTATCACTTTTCCATGTTGTATGAGGACACATCCAAGTCCCTTACCTGACGCATCGCAATACACTGTAAAACCTCCGGGTCCAACTGGCAATGTAAGAATAGGCGCTGATATAAACTTCTGCTTCAGATTTTCAAATAATGCCTGGCATTCTGCCAACCAGACGAATAGCACATCCTTCCGTGTCAAGCGGGTCATGGGTGCTGAAAGCCTTGCAAAGTCTGATACGAACCTTCTGTAATATCCTGCCAATCCCAGGAAACTCCGCACATCAGCTACGGTCTTGGGTACTGGCCAACTCTCTACTGCTTCTACCTTCTTGGGATCCACTGCTATGGCCCAAAAATCTTCCAAGGACAGAGTGAATGCCTGCCCTCGACCTCCTTGTTGGTTCCCATGCTGCGGCCTAGCTTGGTGCTGCTGTTAGCCCCTGCCTTGATGATGCTGGGGTGGTCTATGCTGGTGTTGCTGCATCGGCGATCCCTGCTGCCGAAACATCTGAGCCTGTGACATTAACGGACGCTGGGTCAATGGTCTCACTGCCACTACGGGTCCTCGATACTGTCCTGCCCCTGGTACTGGCAGAGCAGGAAACTGCTGCACTGGTCCTCCTGACCTCGAATTCATGGAACATGTGGTAACCCGATGATCTGGATTTCCATATATCAAACACAGTCTGTTCAATGCCCGACACACATCTCTAATGTGCCCCATCTTTCCACAATAAGTGCAGCCCGCTGGGGGTTGCTGATTCTTCTTTTGTTGTTGTTGCTGCTGCCTTGGTGGTGGTGCTGGCCCTCGCATTGCCACATCGTGAATGCGAATGCCAGAGGATGGTGCTATTGTTCGGGGTACTGCTCCAACTCCTCCTTCAATCTGACTGTGAGATCTCTTCTGACCTCCAGTCCTCGCCGTGATCCTCTGAATGGTGATCTCATGCCTTCGGGTTGCCGTCAATACTTCATCAAAAGTCTGATAATTGTGCCCCTCTATCAATTGCAAGAGCTCAAAATGAAACCTTTGCTGGAACCTCATAGCCCTCTGGCTCTCTGTTGCTACCATCTCTGGGGCAAACCTGTTCAATCTGCAGAACTCCGCTGCATAGGCATCTACCGTCTTGTCGGCCTGCTTGAGGTTGATAAACTTCTGTTGTAGCTCAAACTGCGCCACAACCCTATAGTACTTCGTCTTGAATCTTGCGATAAAATCGTCCCAAGCAACAGGACGTCTGATGCCCACTTCCTCTGATTTCCACCAATCACGTGCGAGATCCTGAAGTAACAACTTCACCTGATCCACACGTTCTTCTGTCGGTACCTTAGCCGTCGTCAGAATAGCCTCAATATCCTTAAGCCATGCATCTGCTGAGATGGCGTCTTCCGTGCCCTCGAAACGGCGGGGGTTGAACTTGTAAAATCTGGTTGATGCTCCTGAATCCGGCCGTGTCCCTCTTTGCAAAGCTGTCTGCAACCCTTGGTTGAGTAGTACGTTCTGCTCTTACAACTGAGCATGCATGCACTGCTGAGCTAACATCTGATGTTGCTGAGTGGCCATCATCCCTCTTATGATCTCTAGAAGAGCCGGTGTGTCCATTTCTGCAGGGGTAGGTAGAACTGTTGGTGGTGGTGGAACATCCGGATACTGCGATCCAGCTGCTGCTTCCACTATCACTTCTTCTTGAATAGCCTCTTGTGGTAGTACTAGCCCTTGGTGCTGACCAACCTGGTCAGGTTGTTCATGCTCCCCTTGTTGTTGCTGTCCAGTCCTGACAGATGCAGACGAAGTGCCCCTAAGGAAAGGGACAAGAGAACAATCAAACGACCGGACATGAAGGATCAATGAAGCCAAAGGATATGAGAAGGTCAAGAACGAATCATGAGATCAAGGGGGAACATGTATGATTGAGACATCCTATAAATTAAAACACCCCACAAGTCTGAAATCAGACCTGTATGGGCCACCACTAAAACCTTGTCACGCCCCAGAACCAGAATACTGGAGAGCGGGGGAATGACTCAGCCAGCTACGTATTACGGGTAGATGAATACCGTATAATACGATCAATGTTGTCTAAAAGACGAGGGGGTACATACTACATAAAAGTCTCACTATGGTCATTTCACATCTATTGTCTCAATCATTCAAATAAGAAACAGAAATAGAGAACATGTAAGATAAAGCAGTAAGGCGTCCCAAATGCTCGGTCAAAATGTTCTTGATATCTGGCTTTACGAAACGTAGCCAGATGATGTAGCAAAGTGTACACAATTGTTATCAGCTACAGCCTGACTTAATTACAATTATGTAAAAGTAAGTACAAGACAATCCGACTAACATGTCGGTGCCAAACGGCAAGGTATTAAGTAAATAACAAAACGAGTGGGGAAGTAAGGAACCCACTCGAGTCCTCCTGCGATCATCCCTCTAGTATTGACCATCTTGGAGGTGGAAGTAAGCTGAGTCCTCGGGAACCGGCTCTAAATCTGGCCATGAAAAACCAGAGAGGTTAGACCTCTAATAGCAAGTACTGCAAGGAAGCACGATATGAGAAATTAAAACCAGTAATAAGAGAATATGATAAGTAGATCTCTGCTTGCCACTGGGATTCACATAACATCACGATACTTCGAACCAACCTCCCAGCCAAACAAGGACAGAAGTTGGTCCGTCATGCCCTGACATTCTGATCATCTCAGTTAGGTAACAGAGTAGGTACAGCACACAAACAAATCAATTTAAACGGCCATACAACTACTACGGCTTGCTACTGTGAGTTCCAAGTTATCCTGGAATTATGCAATAAAGGATTCCTCAGTTCTTACTATGTGCAAGCAAGACTAGTTTACCCAGACAATCAATTGTGTCAATCATGAATTAGACGAGTCCCAGCGGGACGCCCGTCATCAATATACAATATACAATAGATAATATAACCAGATACCGCTCCCTGCCCGTGTGGTAGATTTGCAGTATCTGTGGGGACCAACCGGCCTGTCGGGCACTACTAGTCCCAAGAGGGCTGCCATGTAAGAACTCGGGAATCCATTCTCCCCATACAATCATTATTTTATTTAACTTAATAGTCTCTACGTTGAGTGAAATTCCATGCCCTGGATCATGGTCATTCAGAATGAGTACTTTCGTACGGGGTACGATATGCACAACCCTACAACGATACCTGTGCGGTCAGGTTGTAGGTCTTACATAGCGTAATGCAACAATCAAAACTAATCCACGGAGTGATCATGCCTTGACCATAAAGTACGCATGCTGCTTTGGTAAAATAAATAAATAAATTGAAGCCTGCATGTGTGCCTGTATGTCAATATTCGGGATCGGCCAATCGATTATAATAGTTCATAGTTAATATGAACGTGTCTCATTCATTCAATTCGATAAGACGACTAGCCAGCCTCTTAGTTCCAACTAGGAATACATGATCAATTATTAATCGAGATAACCACTATCATATTATAATGTCAAGACAATAATTAATGTTGATAAAAGCCAAGGTAATTAATCAAGGTCAATCAATGTCAATTTGGAACAAGGATCAGCCAAAAGGCTTTAGAATCAGAGTTCATGCGACCAGGAAATCATGCGGCTAAGGAAGCTTAAATTCATGCGGCCGGGACAACATGCGCCTATGCGGCTAGGACCACACGCGCCTATGCAGCTAGGATAACATGCGCCTAAGCGGCCGGGATTGAAATAGCCCCATGCGGTTCAGCAATGCCCAAGCCATGCGGCTGAAAAAGGTTGCAGTCTCATGCGGCTACGGCTAACATGCGACCAGGCGGCCAAAGAAAATTCCATGCGGCTGGGAAGGGATAGCAAACCCCATGCGGCTCAAAAGGACATACGCCCCTGCGGCTCGAAATGACATGCGCTAATGCGACTCGAAATGACATGCGTCCATGCGGCTCGAAAATGACATGCGCTAATGCGGCTCGAAATGACATGCGCCCATGCGGCTGATCATGGGACGGGCCTATATGCGGCTAAGAAAAAACTAATTACATGCGGCTAGAATAAGTGCAATCCTATATGCGGTTGAGAAGTCATGCAGCGCCATGCGGCTGCGGGACCGAATACATATGCGTCTAGCTAAGAACTCATGCCGCAGATAAGCCTCATGCGGCTAACTAAGCCCATGTGGCTGGGATTGGAATCAGTCTCATGCAGCTCAAACGAATGAACTCATGCGGCTGGAATGTCCATGCCCATGCGACTGGAATGCCCATGCGGCTAGGGGACTGTTCTTCTTCTCCACTTGTCCGAGAGGAAGAACCATCGGAAGCCATTGTTTCCAAACTCCATAATCCTTCATTCTAAGCCCAAATCTGAACTTCCATAAGTCAAAATAGGGCAGAACGAAATTCTCTACAACATGAAACCATCAAAACATGAAGATAACTAGGTTTGCTAGATCAAAACCTAAGAAATCCGAAAATACAACAAACTTAGATCTACAACAAATAAGCCATGGGAAGTGAAAATGCTAAGTACTAAAGAGGCTCAAAATCAAGTAATGAAGATGATGGAACGATAATAATGGTGATCCATCAAGAAGCAAGTTTAGCACTTGCCTTGGTGGCTGGTAGGTGGGGAAGGAGTTATGGGGAAGAAGAAGATTAATGGTGAAGTAATGAAGAGAGAGAAAGGGGATGGCTTTAAATGGAAGGGGTGGTGGTAGGTGGGGGTTCATTTCGGTTCAGGCTGAACCAACTAACTAAACCAATCCAAGCCGAACCCAAAGTATAGCTAAAGCAGAGTAAGAAAGCAGAAAATAAATTGCAGAAATTAAATTACAGGAAATTAATGGACATGAAATTAAAGGGATTTAACTACAGATCAGTACACGACAAATGTAAAATAAATATATTAAAGCATTACATGTATAAAAATATGTATTCTGGGAACGAGAAGTGACAACAAAGGAGTACGACATCTCCGTCCGTATAGAGCCTCAAATGGTGACATCTCTATACTGGCCTGATAGCTGTTGTAAGCAAACTCTACCAGGTGAAGATGGTCCTCCCAAGATCCTCCGAAATCTAACACACAAGTGCGAAGCGTATCCTCGAGTGTCTGGATGGTCCTCTCTGACTGTCCATCTGTCTGGGGGTAATACGCAGTACTGAACTTAAGCTGGGTGCCCAAGCTAGTATGCAAACTCCTTCAAAAGTGGAAAGTGAAACGACTATTCCGATCCGAGACGATGCTTACCGGAACTCCGTGCAATCTGACTATCTGCCGCACATACATCTCTGCCAGCTTCTCCATAGATAGTCCCACCTTGAAAGGTAAAAAGTGGGCCGATTTGGTCAATCTATCAATGATAACCCAAATCGCGTCTTTTCCTCCTGAAGATCGTGGAAGTCCAGATACAAAGTCCATAGTGATGTGCTCCCACTTCCACTCTAGAATGGGTAGTGGCTGAAGCAGACCACCTGGCCTCTGTCTCTCGACTTTCACCTGCTGGCACACTAAGCATCGAGATACAAACTGAGCTATATCTCGCTTCATGCCATACCACCATACATGCTCCCTCAGGTCTCTGTACATCTTGTTGGCTCTAGGATGCATAGAGTACTGGGAACGATACGCTTCCTGCAGAATCTCCTCCCGAAGCTCTCCACTCGGTATGCACAATCTAGTACCGTATCTCAGCGACCCATCTTCGGCTATAGAGAAATCGTCTAGTAATCCGGCCTGCACCTGCTCCCTGATGCTCCTCAAGGTCACGTCATCAAACTGTGCTGATCTGACTCTGTCCATCAATGCAGACTGAATCTGTAAACTCTACATCTGAACCTCCATGCCCGGAACGATCACCTCGATACCCAAACTATCCAGATCGGCCAATAGATGACGATCTGTCGTCAAATACATAACGACTGGATACCTGCTCAAGGCATCTGCAACTACGTTGGCCTTCCCTGGATGATACTGCAAAGAGATATCAAAGTCCTTCATCAGCTCAAGCCAGCGCCTCTGCCTCATGTTCAATTTCTGTCACGCCCCAGAACCAGAATACTGGAGAGCGGGGGCAGACATAGCCAGCTACGTATAACGGAATGGAATCCATACCGCTATACGGTCACGGCTGTCTAGATATGTGAGGGTTTCACTACAATCCATCAGTCTCTTAAGGTCATAGATAGCCTATTGTCTTAATCTCAACCAACTAATAATAGTTACAAGATATCAGACCACCAAATACACAATAGTAAGACGTCCCATACATTATATATTCGGAATGATCATGAAGCTAGTCGTTACAAAATGTGAGGACTAGCAAGAGTTCAGTCATACATGATCAACCCCCGGGGCTTGTCAATCATGTTACAGCCCGTAGGCAGACAGTAAGTAAGTACAATCGAGCTAACACTTGCTCGTCGGCTAAATGCCTCAAAAGAATAATTTATAATATTACAGTGGGAGAACAAAAAGAAACCCACTCGATGCCCTGGTTACGCCTGGTGACCACCATTGGGCTGAAATGCAGGGAGATCCTTTGGTGCTGCTCCGGTATCTGGCCATACAAAACCAGCTGGGTCAGACCCCAGAAGAGCAAGTGCCACAAAGGAGGCTTCACTTAAGAACTAAAACCAACAAATCATTAGCATTCAACATATAAGAAAATAATAAGTAACACAGATTGAGGTTTGTGCACTACCAATGCACTTATCCCAATCAGAGGAAATAATTAAGTAAGGCATCATGACATAAGATAACTGGAGATCATGCTAAATAAAATATAGCCGGGCAATATATGAAGAGAGAACGAAGATACTATTCCGGAAGCCAGGTTACAATCCTTAAACCAAACAAGGACCAAGATTGTAACCCTTCGTCTGAACAGAACTTAGTCTCTGATCATTTCTTGCTAAAGGTGCCAATCATTAACGTGAAAAGGAGAGAGTACAATGATAAAAGTGACAATGAAGAGTACAATACGCTTGAGTGACAATAGAGTACAATCGTTATAGTGACAATCTGGAGTGACAATCATTATAGTGACAATCTGGAGTGACAATCATTCAATCATTCTGGTACAATCTTGCAATCAATCAATTCTAGACAATACTATACTGGACTAGACTCCATCCAGGCAATCACGGCCAATCATTGCCTACGGCTTTCTACATTAACTAACTAGGGTTATCACAATCCTAGTTACTAGCAAGATGCAATGAGATGCTCCAAGTAGTCACAGGCCCTGCAGCTATCCAGGTTATCCAGGCAATCATTATAGTGACAATTTAGAGAGTACAATACATTAGAGTGACAATAGAGTTCAATCATTTAAGTGACAATGGTGGGTGCCCCACATAACAGTGGGCTGGAAATGTGCCCTACTCGTCGGTAGGCTACAAGTCCAAACATTTACGGCCGGGATAACGGGATCGCCTGTAACCGGGGAACATCTCTTCATGTCTAGTGAATTATACTAGTCATTAACCTTAGTCCATTTCAGTAGGTACTCCTGACCGTGGTACTCAGGAGTCCCCTCCTAGACATGATGCAAGACAGGACTGGATTATTTGTACAAGCACAATCGCCCACGGTGTCTAAATTAATTATACAGGTCATGTCATGTCAGGTAGCCGTCGTAACAGCTATTCGAGATAATCATGCCAGGTTTATCATATCAAGTGTACTAGTCAGGAGTGTGCCACGACGGGCCACTATCAGGTCATGTCAGGTTATTATATCAGGAGTGTACCACTACGGGTCACTATCACGTCATGCTCAATTATCAATTCCAAACATATCAAATGAATTCATGATTTTCAAGTTCAGGACAAAAGGCGTAAGGATATAAAACGGGCGTAAAAATATACAATAAGGGGTAAATATGTACTCAAGTTATACTGAAGTTACAAGATAAATATAACATTAATCGAATACAAATAATGAGACAAGGCTCGGGAAACTCCATGCGGCTCAGGAATCCGAGTCCATGCGGCTCAGGGAATGAGCAGGGTCCTATACGGTTCAGGGAGTCCTAGCCTTATGCGGCTGAAGGGAGAATCGGGCTTATGCGGCTGAGACAGCACATCTCATGCGGCTCAGGGTGACGGGTCTCGTGCGACTCAAAGAACGAGCCTCATGCGGCTGGGTCTAAGCAAGGGTCATGCGGCTCAGGACGGGTCAGGGTGCATGCGGCCCGAGATGATACGGGTTCATACGGCTCATGAATGTGGTGCTTATGCGGCCAGCGGGAGATGGGTCATATGCGGCCGGAAGAGACTAGTCCTTATGCGGCTGGGAACGAGTAGTCCCATGCGGCTCAGGAAATGAAGGAACTTATGCGGCTGGGAACTCAGAAGTCCATGCAGTCAAGATAACAGGGACTCATGCGGCTCAGTCTGAGCAAGGCTATGCGGCTAGATCTGAGTCAAGTCTCATACGGCTGGAAAAGACTTGCCGCATGATTGTTCATGCGGTCAAGTACTCAAGAAGTCTTATGCGGCTGGGGAATTCCATACGGCCAGTAGAACTCGCCGCACAGAGTTATGCGGCTGAGTCCATGCGGCCAGACTGTTCTTCTTCTCCAAATTTTCCGAGAAGGAGAGCTAAGCAACCATGGCTTCCAAGCAACGTAAAACTTTCATCCAGAGCCCATATCCGAACTTTCATAAGTCAAAATGGGGTAGAACGAGATGCTTCACAACATAGAACCATCAAAACTCAGGAATAACAAGATTAAATAGATCAAAATCCAAGAAATTCGAAAATAATATAAATATAGATCTACAAGAATCTAGCCATGGAAAGTAAAAATGCCAAGTTCTAAAGTATAATAAAATGTTGTAAGGAAGAGAATGAAGCAATAAAATTGGAGTTCCTCCATGAAGTAAGATGCACTTGCCTAGCTCTCTCTCTCTCTCTCTCTGGTAGGTGCAGGAGTTAATGGTGGAGAAGAAGAAGATATTAATGAAGAGAGAGAAGGAGAAAGGGTAATAAATACTATGGGTGGTGGTAGGTAGGGGGTTCACCCCTTGGTTCTTGATGAACCAAGGCAAAACCAAGCCATGCCGAACCAAACCAACCCCAGGAATAAACCAAGTCTCACTAATCCAAAATAAACCAATGAACCATTAAAACCATTTAAACTATCAATGCCAATAAAACCAAGTCAATACAAAATAAACCAATATAACTAATCATGACTAAATAAAATATGGGTCCAAAACACGTATACGTACACTAAATATGTATCACGAATTTGGGATATTACAATTTCTTCTGGGTGAACACATACTTTAAGCTCTTATGATCCGTGAAGATCTCAACTTACTGGCATACTCTATCCAGGATACTATACTACACTTATGGGATACTACCTTCTATTGTCTTCCTCAAATGAATGCAGGTAAATAAGTACATGCGGGGTTCAGTTGAATGGAACACAAGTGTTATGTGGGTAGTAGGCTTAATGTGGGTCGTGTCCATATTTTGGGTCAACAAGTTTGGGTCGAAATGGTGCCCTCAATTCGAGTCAGAAATAAAAGTGACTTCGTGTGGTGAATCAAGATTGGGCCTTGTGTCAGGAAAGTCGTATAATAAAATGAAGCACAAGATGGTTTGCCTGAGTGGGACACGAAGGTCATAGGCGTAGGGTGTCTTGTCTAGATCATGCATATGAAGTTGGTTTTGAGAAAACAACTAGTCTTGCGCTCCTAAATTAAAAGTCATGGCAATGTGCATATGATAATCACAAATAAAAGTGGGAATGGTCAATGGCCTAAATTGATCCAAAAGTTGTGCGATACAAAGATAGTACAAGAGAACGAGTTTGAGTGGGACATGATATATAAAAATGAAGATAATCTTGTCTACTACAAACTCATGAAAAAAGTTTCCAGAGATTGACATCTCTGACGCTCCAGAAATCAAAGTCACGGAAGAACATTCGTCTATCTAGGATACTCTCTCTAGGGTGTCTACCCAAGTCTTGACGCTGTCTACACAAGGCACTAACTCATCTATATAATATTTGGATGTTACTTCTATACTAAGTTGTTCATGTCTCTCCTCCAACTAGACACTAAACTATTGGTGCCTAAACTTCTATAACACTTGAAATACTTCGTCTCTAGCTACTCAGATACTCCTCCTATTCTGGTACCTGGTGCAACTCCTACCTTAACATTTATTAATCACTCTAGGGTTCTCATCTATATTTAATTATCAACAATCATATACAATACTTTCTAACCATACTCTAAACTATTAACATAATTACTCAAGGATACAGACCAATTGCAAATCACCAAGCTATCACACTACGAAGAACCTATAATGAAATAAGAATCTACAAGGACCAGGACTAAAGAACCGAAAGTATCCTTACTCCTAAGCTAATTGAGAATGGAACAGAATATATAATAACAGAAGTGTAATGATAGAGATGACATGTTAGGACCCTTCTCAAGATACAATCTGATAATCATACACGTCTGTCCTAAATCATGATACTCAGAATCCTCGCCACGCCAGTAAGCAAGGCTGCGATAAACAGTAGATTCCATAACTAGGTATGTATCTCTATAATTATATCGTCTGGAATCCTCGCCACGCCGACTAGTATAGCTGCGAGAAATCTCAAATCTCATGATCAAGATATGTACATCCGAAGTCAGGTCTCTACGTTTCTGCCACACCGGCTAATATAGCTGCGATAAACTCCAGGTTCCATAACCAAGTAGACGTTTACCTTCCCTGTTATTTTCGTCAACATATGTTATCAGAAAGGTACCATAATTCAGGCCATAAAATTTATCTCGATATGAAAAATCAAAATCAGCGATGATACAATAAAATCAAATTCAATAACAAGGAGCAAGGATGAAGAAAAACATGAGGAAATGATTTCAAATTGACGTTTAAAACAAGATTCCCATGGGTTGTCACAGGAATCTCTCAAAAGTCCTAAGCAAAGGGATCAATATAGCACATGATAAGATATCATCAAGGAAGGATAATTTATTTTGAAATGCAAGGAGAGTTGTCTTGATAATCAAAAGATTGGAATTTTCCTAATATGTGATTGAGTAACTCCTATCATAACCTAAAACTATATCCTAATAGCAGGCTCGTAATTAGCACTCTAAGTCGAGCAGCATTACGAAATCGTACTAGTTGCGACTCTGACCTGCATGGGCCACCATAAAAACGTGTCACGACCCGCACCCTGTTTAGGGGCACGAGCACGTGGGTACATCCAGCCTACGCCGCAGTATCGGCGGTATAACGCTGTAAAGGTCATCTAGAATATATAGAATCTAAGACACAATAATATAACCTGTCATCTCCACACGGAGGAATATAACCACAACTCAACCACATAATTCTAAGAAAGATAAACACGATGATAAAGATAAAGATAAAGATGAGACAAATAGTCTGAAATAGTACCGAGCCATAATCACAAGTTCAGAGACCAAGACATAAAACAATATCCCAAAATAAAACTACAAGTCTCAAAGTATCAAACTGGAATGTAATCAAGACAAAATCTAGGTGAACTAGGTCACTACTGGCGGTGCGTCCTCTACGAACACCGGGTCCACAGGTTGGTCCTGGTCGTAGGCTCCATCTATGCCAAACTCGTAGTAGGTCGGGCAATCTGCATCTAAATCCTCTGAAAACCAACGGGAGTTATCCTATCAGGATATGAGCAAGTACAAACGCCAACAGCAGTTCTAGGTGAATTGACAAATACTATAAGAGACAATCATAATGAAATACAAGATAGAATATCAAGACTGAAAGTAAAACGGTATAAGAGAACTGGATATCATGTCATGTGTGAGATATAAGATAAAACTGGAATATAAATAAATAGAAAGTAATCTGCGGTATGATGTAAACATAAAAATAAAGTGCCATAAGATATTAGAGCATTATGTGATCGGCTTGGGTCAAGATCAGGCTGTTCTATTTGACCGGCTATGCACAGGTAGTATAATAATATAGGGATCAGGCTGGCCAAAATGAAAAGCTATGCACAAGTAGTATAAGGTCAGGCTACACCCAACGTGTGGTGAGGGTGGAGCTATGCGCAAGTAATAAACAAGTAAGGGTAATGATCACATAACCTCTAATAACTCCCCCATCTCCGAGTAGTATAATGAATCCAGACATGACAGGTCATGACACGGGATTCGAAGAGCAAGGGGCCAGCCCACTCCCAAATCGGTGTCTATACAAGTACAGGAAATAATATCGAACAATGTACTCATATACCAGGTAAACCAGGAATGACATCTCATGACGAGATTCACGTATACTAGTCCGTGTATCCTCGTATCGAGAATCAAGTATAATACTACAACTGAATCGGATAAAGTAGATATCAAGACAATGAAAACTATCAGAGAATGTACTCGTCTGTCGTCCTGAGCTGAGAAAATCGAAACTACAACCCACTCAATGAGCCACGAACGGTCAACTCGCACAACTGTCTCCTAATGCTGAAACAGACATTACCAAAATTCTCAGAATGGTCAAATTATCTAGAAATATCTATCCATAAGTCAAATTTTGGACACAGGGGCAAAACGGTAATTTTAGATCAAAATGGTGTCCGCCGTTGGACCCATTTTGCACCGAAAAATGTGCCAGAATCTACGGTCTCTAAAGTCATCAAACGATATGTCTACAGGTCCGGTTTGACGAGACGAACCCAACGGTATGTCCAATTTTGGATTCCGGTGGGCTGTGCACAAAATCACCCGTTGAGTGGGATTGTGGGCCAGCCAAAATGGCGTCCCGATCAACGGTCTCAGAATCGGACCAAACTTGGCACACAGGACCAGAAAAATAATACGGTCCTGTTAGCGAAAGTTTCGTCTCGATATGACAAGCGTGCACAAAGTAATTGACAAATATGCAAAAGGCCGATACGGTAAATTTTTGACGGATACGCATCAAATTCGTCGCGCACACGCGACCAATTTGAATTCCGTCAAAGCCCACACGACCACGAAGTCGATACGCACCTTTTGATGCTTTCGGTTCGTGACCACGTCGCCCGGATTGACGGGACGGACGGCGTATCGGGATAATTTTTCTAAAAATCCACTTTTGAAAATCAGTTTTTTTTCTCCAACTTCACAAATCAATAACTTTCTGTACAATGCATGAAATTCAGTTCTACAAAAAAGGTTTTAAAGCCCTATAGGTTATCTCCAAGTCTTTTCAGACCGATTTTGAAAAATCACAACATGCTGGTCGCAAATCGGTCATAAAGTTGGGGTTTCGGGACAGTTTCTAAACCCAGAAAATCGAGTTTTTTCTCGATTTTGGAACTCGTTTTTCGTCGCACATGGTGCGAATCGGCACGAACTATTTGATGGGAAATAAAGGTGTATATGTTAGGATCGTACCGGAAGAAACGGATCAAAAATCGATCGAGCGTGCGTGTAGAAACGAGACGGAGAAGATGGTTACCTTGAAGTGGATTTCTGTTGAGGTTGATGTTGCACGCGCGGGATCCGATGGTTATTGGCCGTCCTCCGGTGGTCGGCTGTCCTCACACGGTTGCCGGGAACGTCGGGGAGGTGTGCGGCTAGTGTTTGGGTTAGGGTTTATGTGAAAATTTCTTTCTCTCTCTCTCTCTAAAAATATGTATATATATATATATATATATACAATCCCGTTCGGGTTAGTAAATGGAAAGGGGGGGCGCGGGTTGAAAGCCGCTGCTGCTGCTGGAACCCTTATGGGGTTAGGGCGCGTGTGCTTTTGTTTGATTTTATTGATTCTTTTTTTTTCTTTAAACCTTAAGCTATTATATATGTATTATATATATATTATATATATATATATATATATATATATATATATATATACTTATACACACACACATAAATACATGCATATATACACACATATATACATACATACATATATTATTTATTTACACATATACGTATATATTTATTTATATAAAATAAACCCATAATATTTATCCATTAATATAAATATATATATATAACCCAATAAATGGAATATTACCCAAAATATATATAAATAAAAATCAGAATTTATTCATAAACAAATACTAAATATTTATTTTATATATATATTAAATATATTAAACTTTTATAAATAAAAACACTATCAGTAAAATACTTCAATAATAATATAAAAACACTAACAATAAAATTTAAATAATATTAAAAAATAAAATAATGTAAATGACCATATTAGCCTTATTCAGAAAGTGGGAGGTGACAAGGAGGATGGACTGTAGCCAGAAATGGGCCACAGCCGAAATCACCGATCTGACCAGCTCGATGCGTCCACCAAATAACAAACCGACAGCTTGCCATCCTTTCACTCTTCTCTTGACATACTCCACCAGACTATGGCAGTCCTGATCCCGCACATAATTGACAGTGAGAGGGACTCCTAAGTATCGCACCGGAAGATCACTCCTCGCAATGCCCAACACAGAGGCCCGCTCCTCCTTCTGGGGACATAGGGAGCTGAAGTAAACCCGACTCTTATCCTTGTTCATCTGGAGGATCGAGAAGGAATTCAATTCTTCCATAATCGTCGCAAGTATCTACAAACCCTCCACCGACGGCTGGATGAACACCAAGAGATCATCTACATATATAAGGTAGGTAACTGGAGGGTCCACCCTCCGAAACAAAGGAACCAGCCTCCCACGGTGCACTGCCAGGTCCATCAAACATGTGAAGTATTCTATGACAAGCGTGAACAGGTAAGGGGATAGAGGGTCACCTTGCCTAAGCCCATGATTGCTCCGGAAATACCCATAAGGAATATCCTGGATGAGAACAGAAAAAGTGGGAGATGTAATGCACTCCCAGATCAGTGCAACCCAGTGGTCCCCGGAACCCATGGCGGTCATCAGATGACAGAGTAAGTCCTGATTGACCATGTCATACGCCTTCCTCAAGTCCAGTTTCACACATGCCTTCTCCCCTCCGGGTTTGCTGAAGCCCCTCACTATCTCGTGAGCCAGGAGGCTGTGCTCAGCAATCGACCTCCCCTTGATGAACGCAGCCTGGTTCGGAGATACCAAGTCCTGCATGATCTTCTCCATCCGGCGGCACATAAGGTGCATAATTATCTTATAAAGATAATTATAACACGCAATCAGTCTGAAATCCGCCAGTGCTGTCTCTTCCTCCTTCTTTGGCACCAAGGTAAGGAAAGTATGATTGAGCTCCTTCAGAAGCTTCCCATTAATGAAGAATTCCTGCACCACTTCCAAGACCTGATGTTTCAGAATGTCCCAGTGGCGTTTGAAGAATCCACTGCCGAAACCATCTGGTCCAGGGGCCTTGTTGGGATCCGCCATCTTGACAATAGATTTTACCTCCTCCAAAGTAACGGGAGCAAAAAGAATGCTATTTCCATACGGAGTCACCAATCTCTTCGTAACATTCTCTGGGAATACAGACATGTAGTCAGTCTGGAAATACAACTCAGAATAGTACCTGACAGCCTCGCCCTGGATCTCAGCCGGCGTCCCCACCAGGATGCCTTCCGCATCAAGTAGCTGGAAGATGTGATTTCTGTGCTGTCTTGTACGGATAACATCATAAAGAACTTAGAACAACGGTCGCCATCCTTGAGCCAGAAGCATTTGGCACGCTGAGCCGTGCTAATCTCCTTCTGAAGCCTCAGTATGTTGACTTCTTCGATCAGCTCCTTCTTCTAGCCGCCAGGTTCCCATTAAGCATGTCATCTTGCATGTCCTGCTGGATGTCCCGCAACTCCACCTCCCTATCTTCTAAGGTAGACTTGGGCAACCCCTTCATCCAACTCCGAAGAGCCTTCTTTGTGGCCTTGAGGTGTCGCACCAAGCGAAACTGGGTCGTCCCTCCTGGCTGCTAGTAAGCCCCTCCGAGATAGCATCCAATAGCCCTCCGAAAGATACCAACTGTTGTTGTATCTGAAAGGTCGGGCCTTCCCAGGAGACCGAGAGGTGAAGTCCACCCTGATGGGGGAATGATCGCTCGTCCCAGCAGCCAGGCCCTCCGCCGACGAGTTTGGAAAGTGCCGAAACCATTCCCCATTGCCCAGAGCTCGATCCAGCTGGCAGGCTACCCGGTTACGGGTAGCTTTGTTGTGTCATGTCCAGATGAAGCTTGAGCGAGACAAACCCTGGAGCCCCGCAAGCAGGAGGCATCTCTGGAAATCGTACAGAATAGAGTCTGGAACTGGACGACCATCCACCTTCTCCCCCGGTGCAGAAGGACATTGAAGTCCCGATCAGAAGAAGAAGGGAAGGGACGACGAATCAGCAGCAGCGCAACACGGAAAATGTCTCCACATGGTCTCCCGTCTCCTTCTGTCATTGTGGCCGTAAACTGCCCCCAGCATGAACCGAAAGCTACCCTTGTTGTAGAAGGAGATGGCAATCAACTGCTCTGTCATCAAGTTCAGGTTGCCCTCCCAACTCTTTGAGTTCCAACGAACCCAAATCCTGGCCATATCACATATAGCCAGGTTGTGCAGTTGGGCCCAATGAGCTGGGGTCCGACGAGCAAGAGTCTTTTCACCTTTAATCTTAGATTCCAAAAGCACAGAAATGTCACATTTCTCTCTGTAAAGCACCCCACAAATCTCTCTCCATCTCCCTAACGAACACGCCCCCCTCATATTCCAGACGATGATAGCCATTAATTAATGAGAGGATGGGTCCCCCGGAGAAACATCCGGATCAGCACCTGGGGAGTGTGCCACATCCGTCGCTAAAATATCATCCTACATCCCAGTCGGAATGGCCTGCTGGGGAACAACCTGAGAGAGCACCAACGCCCAGGCAGGATTATCAACACACACCGCCTCCTCTCTGTCAGTGGAGGGGCCGTCCCTCAGCGGACCGAAAGTACGTCTCTTCCTACAGTAAACCTGCCCCTCAGACGATCCGCCACTGCCTCGTACCTCAATCCCCGAAGCCACCATGCCTCTAGTAACAATACTACTCTGCCCCAGACAGGTGGTCAGCGCCCCACACATGGGAGCAAGCTGAGTAGAGACAATGAGGCTCATCTCACCATCACTCACTGGATGAGTAACCACCCCCGCCAAGCCCTCCTATCTACTGTCATCTCTGACATCCATGTCGCAGGAAGAGTCTGGGGCCTCACTCCGGGGATTAGAAGGCACCACCTGAGGTCCGACCGCCGAACAAGAATTGGCCAGGTGCCCGAAACAGGAAAACGTGAACAGGTAGGTGGTACCCATTCGTATTCCACCTTCTGGGTAAGCACCTCTCCAGAAGGGATCTCATACTCCACCACCTCGGTAACTCCCCCCAGCTCGATCTCCACAAAAATCCTGGCGTACATCAACCTCGACCGAAAGACAGTAGCTTCGTCTGCCTTGATCGGGGTGTCAACCAAGCTCGCCAGCCACATCAGCAAAGGAATACTCCAAAATCGGACAGGGAACTCTGGAAAGCGAATCCATACAGGAATGGCATTCAGAACCTCCCGCTCACACCGAAGCTCCGGGGTCCACTCCTTTAGAATGATAAGTGAAGTTGTTACTTCAGAATCTCGTACGTGATTGGTGGGAATCAGAGAAAGTGGGCATCAGACGTCCTGTTGCTTGGGACAATTTTACCACAAGATTCAAGATGAAGTACTATGGGGTTGTGGCACAGTTTGAGCTACAACAGAAGTTTATCAACCTCAAGCAGGCCGGCAAAACGGTAGATGCCTATGCAGCGGAGTTCTGCAGATTGAGCAGGTTTGCCCCAGAGATGGTAGCAACAGAGCCAGAGGGCTATGAGGTTCCAGCAAGGGTTTCACCTTGAGCTCTTGCAATTGATAGAGGGGCATAATTACCAGACTTTTGATGAAGTATTGACGGCGACTCAAAGGCATGAGATAACCGTTCAGAGCATTGCGGCCAGGACTGGGGGTCAGAAGAGATCCCACAGTCAGATTGAAGGAGGAAGGAGAGCAGCGCCCCGAACAACAGCACCATCCCTTGGCATTCGTATTCACGATGTGGCAATGCGAGGGCCAGCACCACCACCAGGCAGCAGCAATAGCAACAGAGGAAGAACCAGCAACCCCCAGCGGGCTGCTGTATTGCGGGAAGATAGGGCACACTAGAGATGTGTGTCGGACATTGAACGGGCAGTATTGATATGTGGAAATCCAAATCATCGGGTTTCCACATGTCCCATGAATTCGAGGTCAGGAGGACCAGGGCAATAATTTCCTGCTCTGCCAGCACCAGGGGCAGGACAGTATCGAGGACCAGCGGTAGCAGTAAGACCGTTGGCACAGCGTCCGTTCATGACACAGGCTCAGATGTTTCGGCAGCAGGGACCGCCGATGCAGCAGCACCAGCATAGACCACCCAGCATCATCAAGGAAGGGGCCAGCAGCAGCACCAGGCTAGGCCGCAGCATGGGAATCAACAAGGAGGTCGAGGGCAGGCATTCACTCTGTCCTTGGAAGAGGCATTGGCATCAGGAGATGTTGTGGCAGGTAACATCCTCGTTGCCTCATATCCGCAGTAGCATTGTTTGATTCGGGAGCATCGTACTCATTTATATCTGCACAATTTGTAACACGGCTAGGAATGGAATTCGAGGCATTGCCAGGGAGGTTAAATATACTCACTGGTAATGGGCTCGTAGGAGTTAGTAGAGTTATTCTAGCATGTAGCGTTGTAGTTTGCGGGCATTCCTCACCCGCCCGGTTGATAGAATTTTCTGTTGGAAATTTTGACGTTATCTTAGGCATGGACTGGCTGAAAGACAGTCATGCAATAATAGATTGTCGTAGAGGGAGTGTATCTTTTGATATTCCAGGCATGAAGCGGTTCACCTTAGTCAGATCAGTGGCAACTCAACAAGAACAGGGAGTAGTGACGGCAATGGAAGAAGTTCAAGTCCCGAAGGTAGTTGAAGAGTTTCTAGACGTTTTCTGAAGAACTTCCAGGTCTACCATCGGTTAGAGATATTGAGTTCAGTATAGAATTGGCACCTGGAACTAAACCGATATCAGATCGAGTTTACAGAACGGCAGATTCAGAGCAGGCCAAGGTATATCAGCACATAGAGGAACTAAAGGAGAAGAAGTTCATCTAAGCTAGCATATCACCATGGACAGCACCAGTGGTACTTATGGAAAAGAAGGATGGGTTATCCAGATTGTGCATCGATTATAGGAAGCTTAACGCGGCAACAGTGAAGAACAAGTACCCACTACCCAGGATCGATGACTTATTTGATCAGTTGAGCAAAGCTAGAGTTTTCTCCAAGATAGATCTTCGTTCAGGGTATCATCAAGTGAGGGTTCGGAAGGAGAACATTCCCAAGACAGCATTCAGGTCGAAGTATGGGCATTATGAATTCTTAGTAATGCCGTTTGGTTTGACCAATGCTCCAGCAATATTTATGGATTTGATGAACCGCATCTTTATGCCATACTTAGATCAGTTTGTCGTTGTATTTCTTGACGACATTCTTGTATATTCTGCCAGTGAAGAGGAGCATGAAGACCACCTCAGAAAGTGTTACAGGTTCTGAGAGAGAACCAGTTGTATGCCAAGCTCAGTAAGTATGAGTTCTGGACGGATCACATTTATTTTTGGGTCACATCATATCAGGAGCTGGAGTAGCAGTAGATCCCAAGAAGTAGAAGCAGTAGGGAGTTGGCCAGTACCTAAGACCGTAGCAGATGTACGGAGTTTCTTAGGATTGGCAGGATATTAAGAAGGTTTGTATCAGACTTTGTGAGGCTTTCAGCACCCATGACCCGCTTGACACGGAAAGATGTACCATTCGTCTGGTCGGCAGAATGCCAGGCATCATTTGAGAATCTGAAGCAGAAGTTGATATCAGCGCTTATTCTTACATTGCCAGTTGGACCCGGAGGTTTTACCATTTATTGTGATGCATCAGGTAAAGGACTTGGATGTGTCCTCATGCAGCATGGGAAGGTGATAGCATATGCATCTAGACAGCTCCGAGACCACGAGAAGAATTATCCGACTCATGACTTGGAGTTGGCAGCAGTAGTATTTGCTTTGAAGATATGGAGACATTACTTATATGGTAACCGAGTAGACATGTACACAGACCATAAAAGTCTGAAGTACATCTTTACCCAGAAGGAACTGAACATGAGGCAGAGAAGATGGTTGGAGTTGATCAAGGATTACGACGTGGAGCTTCAGTATCATCCAGGCAAGACTAATGTGGTAGCAGATGCTCTCAGCAGGAGAGTGGCACATTTATGTTAACACACAAGGCATATCTTAGAAGACCTTCAGAGATGGGCATCTAGGTTATACTTCCTTGTGATGTAGGAGTTCTGGCGAGTCTACAAGTTCAATCCGACTTGGTAGATAGGATCAAGGCAGCCCAGGCACAAGACCCAAGGATTCAGAAGCTTAGAACAGAATGTGAGTCAGGACTCAGAAAGGAGATACAAATTCATGAAGATGGTACCCTTAGGTTTGGGTCACGTCTATGTGTGCCTAGTGGAGATATCAGACAGGAGGTTATGGCAGAAGTTCACAGCTCTCAGTATTCCATACACCCGGGAGGGACCAAGATGTACCAAGATATCAAGCAGCACTTCTGGTGGAACGGGATGAAGAGGAGATAGCTAGATTTTTTTCTGTTGCTTGGTATGTCAGCAAGTGAAGGCAGAACAGTAGAGGCCAGCTGGGTTATTGCAACCGCTTCCTATCCCGGAATGGAAGTGGAACATATTACAATGGACTTTGTGACCGTTTACCGAGATCACCAAGTGGTAAGGATGCTATTTGGGTAATCGTAGATCGGCTTACGAAGGTGGCACATTTTTTCTTTTAGAGTAGGTCAATCTACGGAGAAGTTGGCAGAATTGTATATGCAGCAGATAGCCAGGCAGCATAGGGTCCCAGTCAGTATTGTGTCAGACAGAGATACCCATTTTACATCACATTTTTGGAAGAGCTTACATCATAGCTTGGGTACCAAGTTAAGATTTAGCACGGCTTACCATCCACAGACGGACGGGCAATCAGAAAGAATAATTCAGACTTTAGAGGATATGTTGCGAGCATGTACCCTAGATTTTGGAGGATCTTGGGAGAGCCACCTACACTTGGTCGAGTTCTCATAATAACAGTTATCAAGCCAGTATCCGGATGGCCATTTGAAGCACTATATGGTAAGAAGTGTAGGTCGCCACTAGCATGGGACGATATCGGGGAAGGAAGATGCTAGGCCCAGAAATAATTGTCCAGACCATTGAAGTGGTTAAGGGAGTTAGAGAGCGACTTCGAGTTGCGCAGGATCGGCATCGTCATTGGGCGGACCAGCATCATAGGCCGCTAGAGTTTTCTGTTGGGGACCACGTGTTCTTGCGGATCTCACCTACCCGTGGGGTCATTAGGTTTGGCGTTCGCAGGAAGTAGAGTCCGCGATACGTGGGCCTATTTGTTATTCTTGAGAGGATAGGCGATGTTGCTTATCGTTTATCCCTTCCACCTTCGTTACGAGAGTGCATGACGTATTTCATGTACAGTTAAAAAGGTATGTATCGGACCCAAGCCATATCCTTGATCATTCTGAGCTGGTTGTTGGTACCAACCTGTCTTACGAGGAACAGCATGTGTCTATTTTGGACCGAAGAGAGAAGATACTCAAGAACCGAACAATTAGCCTTGTCGGGTTGCTTGGGTCATCACTCTTTAGGGGAGTCAACGTGGAGAACGTGAGGATGATATCCGATCACGGTATCCGCACCTGTTTGACTCACAAGGTATATCTCTTTTTGTATACCTTGATTGTCTTAACTCCTCATGCTTGTTACTTTATGAGTAGAATTGCTTGGTGTCGTAAAATGTTCAACGTAGATATGTTACTTACTATTGACATTGTAGAATGATTGCTTACTTAAATTGCTTATACCTGGAGTGTCCAGCTCTGATGTTTCTATCCTGCTTGGATTTGAAATTCCGAGGACGAAATTTTTCTAAGGAGGGTAGAGATGTCACTTCCATTCCCAGAATACGTATTTTTAGAATGCATGTACTGTTTAAATATAAATATTTTATATTTATCATGTATTGTTCTGTATTTAAATCCCTTTAAATTTCATGTTAATTAATTTCCTGCAATTTATTTCTGCACTTTTTTTCTGCTTTTATACTCTGCTTTAGATTTGCTATGGGTTCGGCTCAGACTGGTTTAATTATGTTGGTTCATCATGAGCCGAAATAAACCCCCACCTACCACCACTCCTTCATTTAAAAGCCCATTCCCTTTCTCTCTCTTTATTACTTCACTATTACTCTTTCTTCCTCATAACTCTCCCCCAACCTAGGAGAGCAAGGCAAGTGCCAACTTGCTTTCTAATGGATCCCATTATTATTGTTCCATCATCTTCTTTATTGATTCTAAGTCTCTTTAGTACTTAGCATTCCCAATTTCATGGCTTATTGTTGTAGATCTAAGTTTGATGCATTTTCGGGTTTCTTAGGTTTTGATCTAGTAAACTTTGTTATCTTCAAGTTTTATGGTTCCATATTGTAGAAATTTTGTTCTACCCAATTTTGACCTATGGAAGTCCATATTTGGGCTTGGGATGAAAGATTTATGGAGCTTGGAAGCAATGGCTTCCATGGTTCTGTTCTTAGAAAAATTCGGAGAGAAGAACAGTCCCAGCCGCATGAAATCTTTATTCCCACAGCGCATAAATCTTTATTTCCACAGCGCATGAACTCTTTATTTCCCACAGCGCACTCTTTATTCCCACAGCGCATGAAATCTTTATTTCCCACAGCGCATGAATCTTTATTTCCACAGCGCATGAAATCTTTATTTCCACAGCGCACGAAATCTTTATTTCCCACAGCGCATGAAATTTTATTTCCCACAGCGCATAAAATCTTTATTTTCCACCACAGCGCATGAAATCCTTATTTTCCACAGCGCATGAAATCTTTATTTTCCACAGCGCATGAAATCTTTATTTCCCACAGTGCATGAAATATTTATTTCCCACAGCCGCATGAAATCTTTATTTCCCACAGCGCATGAAATCTTTATTTCCCACAGCCGCATGAGATTTATTTCCCAGCCGCATGAGATTTTATTTCCAGCCGCATGAGATTTTATTTCCCAGCCGCATGAGATTTTTATTTCAATAATTGATCATGAGATTAATAATTTATCATGCGTTCCTAGATGGAACTAAGAGACTGGCTAGTCGTCTTATTGAATTAAATGGAAT
>JANAVB010035258.1:0-53381 GCA_029216955.1 Iris pallida
ATGGGGGGTGTTGTAGCTGTTTTTTGTGTTGCTGCTGCTGCTGCTATGTAGCTGCTACTGCTGCTGCTGTTTTGTGGGGGGTACAGCAACCCCTAAACCCCCCCCCCCCCCCCTCCCGCAAAGCTGCTGATGTTATCCTTCTTCTTCTCACTCTTTACTCCCCTCCATCTCACTCTCTACTCCCCTCTCTACATCACTATATATATATATATATATATATATATATATATAATATATATATATATATTTATATATATATATATATATATATATATATATATATATATATGCAAATGACCTCTAGCCTAGTGGTTAAGAGAGATGCATGTGGCCCAAGTGGTCGGAAGTTCGAGCCCCAGTGGAGGCGAGTTCGCCACAAGTACCCATTGCTTCAAATATATATATATATATATATATATATATATATATATAATATATATATATATAATAATATTATATATATATATTTATATATTTATTTATATTTAATTATATTATATTTATATTTATATTTATATTTATTTATTTATTTATTTATATATATATATATATATATATAAATATATATATATATATATATATATATATATATATATATATATATATATATATATATATATATATATATATACATCTACAAAATACCCCAAATCAGTCCAAAATGGAAAAGACCCAAAATGACAAGTTCAAACTCATAAATGGGTCTTCCAAGAGCCTCTACAACATCCTAAAATGGGTTCATGCAAGGGGGTGGTCCTATGGGTTCCAAAAATACTAAAATACTAGGAAAATGAGAAGGTTAAAGAAGAAATTACCTCTTGGGAGTTAGATCCCAAGGTTAAACCCAAGAGGACACGAATCGGACACGAGAATCCCAAGAAATTGGACTCTCCTCCTTCTTCCTTGCTCCCTACTCCAAGCTAGCACCCTCTTCTTGAAATATTGAGTGGAAAAGAAGAAAAATGGAAGGATTTAGGAGATGAAATCAAGAGTTTAGGTTTAGGTTTGGGGAAGAACATAAAAGGGAGAAGAAATGAGGGTGGAAAGGAAAAAGAAGTGGAGAGAGAGAGGCTCCCCCATGGCCGACCAAGTAAGGGGGTTTGGAGGCATTTGGCAAATGTCCAAAATGCCCTCCAAGCCTCCTTTTGGTCAAATTTGACTTATGTGAAAATTTGGGGTTAAAAGGGCCAAGTTAAAATCTACAAATAGACCAATTAAGTCATGTGGGATTAGTCTAAAAGTACTAGACTAAATTAGTGGGATTTATGGACCATGTCTAACTTAAGTTTGGGTCCCATCTAGAGTCTAAGCAACCCGTATCCCCGATACAAGTCGGAATGAGATGAAATTCGAATCCGACTTAAATAATCCCCAAATAACATTATAAATAAATAAATAATTCCAAAATACCCTAAAATACAAAATGACCATTTTATCCCTATTTATGAAAAGTGGGACTAACACTAGATTTGTATGAATCCATAACAGTCGTCAGCCTCGAAAGCTGAGCGCCCATGGCCAGCTGCGTCCCTTGCACATCCTGAAGGCACGATCCGTCCTCTCACTCGTCTCCCTAATGGTGCGCTCGAGCATATCAAATCGTGTGTTGAGCGCCGCATCGTCCGTCTGCGGTTGAGACTAGGGCTGCTCCACAATCCTCCGCAGCATCTCGTCATGCAGCTTAGCGACCTGGCGACGCAAGCTCTCCTCGACTCGGGTCGACTCATGTGGGGGCTATAGGGAATACACACTAACAGAGGGGGCCCTGGATGACTATGTCGCCGCAAAGGCATCGTAGGATCCCGTACCGTAGTAGTACCCCTCTAAAGTCCACCAACGACGGTCATCTAGAGCTCATCCTCCAACTAAGGCGAAGGGGGCTGCGAGAAAGTAGCATCCCCTCCCTCTGCAGGTGCACTAGCACTCGCACGCTTACATAGCCTAAGAAACTCATCCTAGAAAGGTATGCATCTCGATAAACATAATAATTACTATCCAATTGTCGTAGTTTCTAATGTCTAAGGTACTTACTAGTAACTATATGGATATCTATTGCATATTTTCTATGTTATATTAAAGTTAATGAAACATAAAGTAATACTTACATAGTTATGCAAGGCCCTATCATCGATAAACTTTTCATCCTTTTGATGGATGGCCAGGAAGACGGTCACCATATTGGCGTCCTCACCCCTCTATATCTGTTAAAATTAATTTGTTTGTTATAAAATTAAACATTTTGTTCCTACTTTCATTAAAATAATATATATTCAACAAAATACATACCATGCGACAGAAATGTTAAATTATGGGAATCGAGCCACCACACTACTTCCCTGCCCTCATCCTAGCTGCCTTCTCCGACCGTTCCTTGGACCTAGGATCGTCGAATCTAACCCTCATCGTAATCCACTACTCGGACGTGATCCAACCTTGGACCGGTCTTCCAGAGTGCTCTCGAGCCTTCTTGTCGTAGATCGCATCACGGATCAACTTGGCGGCAACGACAGAAAATTATTTCTCAATCATCTCAGCCCGGTGTGGTGGATAAAAATATATTTTCTACAAAAATTAAAATAGTTAGTTATATAATATGCATAAAAGATGATTGATACTAAAAGTAATATACTTTAGTTATCTTGAAGAGGGCAAACCAGAAGGAGGATTGGAGGGTCACGACGGAGAGGGGCTGGAGGTGCCGAGGGGGTACCGGCGGAGGGGTTGGAGGCGGCGGAGGACTGGAGACGGAGGAGGACTAAGGGGGTATGGAGCGCCAGAGGAGACGGCAGAGGACCAAAGACGTAGGAGAATGATTTAACTCGAACGGCTATCGAAATGATTTGGGAACAAGTGAATGGGGGAAATAAGAAGTTGGAACCTTATATTAAAAACATTATCAACGTCTGATAATTACATCGCCACACGTCGCTATTATATTATATATTGCGACATATTAAGTTTTGAGTCACTAAACGTCGCTAGTGTTAATAATATAGCACGTTTACCGACTACTCTACGACCTATTATTTTCATAAAATTACACTAGTCGCAAAATATTGCTGGACGTCGCAAACAGTGACGTCTTGCGACGTTTCTTATATACATCACTAATATACAAAATATTGGCGACATTCTTATCATGCGTTGCTAATTGCGTCGCTGATTTAACTTATTTTGGTAGTGATCAACCGAGCTCCAATGCGTCAACACGTCCAAGCAACTCCGCACCTGGGTTGGGGTCAGTACATTATTGTGTAATGGTGAGTGACCTCTAGCCAACTCAACCAAAAACCAACATATTTATTATGTGAATGCATGCAAATAATATATGCATGGTCGGTCCCGGGGTAAGTCGGACAAGACTTGGAGCTTAGGCACCCCCCTCTGCTAGGGCAACCCCCCAGACTCAGCGTGATCCCACCAAAGGTGAGGGCCACGGATGACCACCAGGATCGGCTCACAATAAGGGTCAAGGGGGCAACCAAAATTAACTTTAGATAGGGTAACCCAACCCTCCGGGTCGGCCCTTGTCACGACCCATACCCGCTTTTCGAGATACTAGTGCGTGTCCAAGCCCAGCCTACGTCGCGGTATCGACGGTAGTACGCTGTCTAGACCACAATAAACAAAGTGCTCATAAATACTAACTGCTCATTCACAACAACTAAATCAACTTTATAAAATATAGAAGTTTTACATTTGAAGAAGAATGTAAGCTTTTACATTTATAGAAAACTACCACACAGCTAACTAGTCTTCTACGGTTTAGCCTTCGAGTATCTATCTCCCCCCTCGTATGGTCCATAGCGCAAGAGTAGGCGCGTCAACCTCACCTATAACAACGATCCAGTCAGAAAAGGAGCAGAGTACAACCATATTACAATTAATGTTGTTAGTCCAAAATAAGTTAGAACGATAAGAAACAATAATGGCAAAGAGCATATAGAGAACTAGCAAGAGATGAACTAGCAGGATATGAACTAGCAAGATATAAACTAGTAAGATATGATCTAGTAGGACAGGAACTAGATAAAGGAACAATAAAAATAACTATGTGTGTGTGAAATACCTTTTAATACGTGAACGGCTGGGCTAATACGGTACATCATAGATGGCTATCATTCAATAATTGGTACGGCTAACTCAAACACGGGTGTGTATGACTTAGTTATCATTCGGTAACGGTAATTGGGTTTGTTCACGTATTTACCGAGTATTTCCCCTTTCGACTCTCTAACAATCAATAACGGTCAATGATACACTAAGAAGGATACGATAACCACAGTGTCACAATCGTGTCTCAATGGAATATCAAGCAATGACTCTATGGGATATCAAACAAGAAAACTATAGAGTAAACGTTATAATGAACTAAAACATAAATGCAATACTGTACTTGCCTGAATCCTTGCACAAACCGTAGTCACAAGTAGAGGATGAGGGGAAATGCCAATCTAGAAGCTGTCAACCTATAACACATATCGCACCACGAACCGTGCACGAAAATCACAAGTTAATTCTAATGTTCTAGTTCTAAATTCATGGAATAGTGGTTAGTTGGGTTACTAATCTAATAATGACTAATTCTAGAATAAATTACTTTAAAATATCAATTAACCTAATAATAATCTAAATATAACCTATACATGCAAGTTTGGCCATCAAAAGTCATGTTTCCAATTTTAGAAACTATAGCACGCAAATCGAAACATGCCATTGACTATCTAGTCAAACATCATGAACTCAGGGTTTTGAAAGTGCATCTTGGTATATTTCAGCGCCATGAGTGCGTTGGAATCGACCGTGCCACAAAATCACGTCTTGGTCAAAAGATATCGTCGTTATGGCTAATCGTGACCAAAACGGTGATCAACCGATCAATTCTGAGTTTAACAGAATAAATAAAATACTAGATGAATGAAATGATTTCTAGGAAAAATATATGTCGTAGATCTCTGTGTTAGCTTTCTAAAACTTCAAACGGTTCATGATTTTGATTTTTGGTTCTTCCGGAATCTCGAAAACACCTAAACGTGTCAAGTTTCGGACAACCGACACTCTACGAATTTTCCAGAAATTTAAGAATAATATCTAAGAAAATAAATTACATATTCAGAAATTTTACCTCAATACGAATCCAACAAAAAAAATGGCGCACGAAAATCACGTCGGAGTTGACGGCAATCGCTTCGGGAAGTCGGAAACCCTAGATGAGTTCACTCACAAAAGGCGGCTGAAATTTAATTAGGGTGGACAAATATAATAATATATATATATGAGAGAGAGAGAGAGAGGCGGTCACTGTAGCAGTTGGCGCCGACAGGTGGGCGCCCCCGGGTGGATTTCTGGGTAATTATTTATTTAATTCAGAAAATTATTTAAAAATTATTTTAAGTCCAAATAAATCAAAATAAATTGCAGAAAAATCCAGAAAAATTCTAGAAAATTCTAAAAAATATTTCTAAGTGTTTAGAATATAAATAAAATATTTTAACACAAAGTATCATCGTGTGACCTCGCAGTAAATTCCAAAAACCTATAAAATATAAATTCTATATGTTTTAATTATATAAAATTCTAAAAAATCAGAAAAATTCTAAAATATTCTAGAAAATATTTTTAGTCATTTAGAGCCCAAATAAAAATATTTGGTCCAGAAATACCCTCGTATGACCTTACAGTAAATCCTGAAAGTCCTTAAAAATAATAAAATCTTAAATATTAAATACCTAATAAAACCTTAAATATTAAATACCTAAAAATATCCAAAAGTTGTAGAAAAATATAAAATAGCTAAATAATATATATATATATATATATATATATATATATATATATATATATATATATATATAAATCTATCTAGAGGTCATATGACCTTAATATGGTCATAGCCCACCTAAAAGCTTTGGCATGACTCACAACGACCATAAAATTAATCATAAACAAATAAAATTAAAAAAAATTAAAAATTTGGGAAGTGGGCTTACAAATCTACCCACCTTAGAAAAACTTTATTCTCGAAATTTCAAAAGATACAAATAGGCACAACCAAGAATATCATCAAAATATGACATGACCAATCGATATGAAAAAGCACGACAAAGAATATAATCAAAAAAATAATGTGATGAATGATCGAAATTGATCAGGCATATAGAATCAAAATCTAAATACATTTTAGAAATATAGTGGAAGAAAATCAAAATAGGTTTAAAAGATGACGATTCGAAAATAGAATAATATGAGAGGAATAAAGAACTACTAGTTGTAGAGAATGTGGTAACATGAAATAAGACATCAAATAAATTTGAAAGAAAAAAAATTTAATAGTCGTATGCCAATAAAAGATATAGTCGCTATGATATTTGAAATTCATAAGTATATCCAAAGTCATTTAACCGAGAATCCATGCCTCGCCAGTGTACATCTGGCTGCCGTAAACCCTTGGTTTCGTGACTCAAGTATAATATGTTATCGAACACTTTATCAACTCTATCCAATTTTGACATAATAAATCAAAGGATCAAATAATGCAACTAGGATATAGCTTTAGTAACATTTGACAACCTACGCTTACTTGAAATTATTTCAACTTAGGGGTCATGCCACGTCAGTGCGCTGCTAGCTGCAGTGAACCCGTAGTCTCCATAATTCAAATAAATGGAGACAGTGCACATCTGCCTTACCATTGTATGTCACCGAAAATTATTTTAACTATATCCATAAGAATTTTAAAGGAACTTCAATAAATTCAAATAAGTCGATCATGATAAGAAAATATAAGTATCTGTCCTTGAGTAAAAGTATCAGTTTTGAAAACAAAACGGTCACGAAATGAACGAAGACGACTTGAATTAATATATAGATAATTGAACCAAGATTAGGAATAAAAATGAAACGATCGCAAAATAGTTTTAAAAATAAAACGTTGAAAATAAAACGAGGTTTAGAGAAGGCATAAGATAAAATGGCACAAAAATGATCAAAAATTAGGAATTGAATTCTATGAAGGCCTAACTTACCAAATGTATATTCTACCCACCTTGGATCCTACCAACATGTCAAAACAAAATAACATATTCTCTTAGAAAAATTCTTCGATTTATCAATGCCTAGACTTCAATAAATCATTGGCTAAATCACATGGCCTATTTAACAATCTTAACTACCCAAGGGTCAAATTGAATAAGGGACTCCTAGTCCTATTCATTCTCATAAAATCAAATCAAACCTAATTGTGAATGAGCATCCTAGTCGCAGGCTTGCAGTAGTACGACTAACTTAAGTACTACCAAAAGTTCTCAATCTTTTGCGAAAACAGACCTGCAATGGCCACCATAAAAACTTGTCACGACCCGCACCCGCTTTTCGGGATACTAGTGCGTGTCCAAGCCCAGCCTACGTCGCGGTATCGACGGTAGTACGCTGTCTAGACCACAATAAACAAAGTGCTCATAAATACTAACTGCTCATTCACAACAACTAAATCAACTTTATAAAATATAGAAGTTTTACATTTGAAGAAGAATGTAAGCTTTTATATTTATAGAAAACTACCACACAGCTAACTAGTCTTCTACGGTTTAGCCTTCGAGTATCTATCTCCCCCCTCGTATGGTCCATAGCGCAAGAGTAGGCGCGTCAACCTCACCTATAACAACGATCCAGTCAGAAAAGGAGCAGAGTACAACCATATTGCAATTAATGTTGTTAGTCCAAAATAAGTTAGAACAATAAGAAACAATAATGGCAAAGAGCATATAGAGAACTAGCAAGAGATGAACTAGCAGGATATGAACTAGCAAGATATAAACTAGTAAGATATGATCTAGTAGGACAGGAACTAGATAAAGGAACAATGAAAATAACTATGTGTGTGTGAAATACCTTCTAATACGTGAACGGCTGGGCTAATACGGCACATCATAGATGGCTATCATTCAGTAATTGGTACGGCTAACTCAAACACGGGTGTGTATGACTTAGTTATCATTCGGTAACGGTAATTGGGTTTGTTCACGTATTTACCGAGTATTTCCCCTTTTGACTCTCTAACAATCAATAACGGTCAATGATACACTAAGAAGGATACGATAACCACAGTGTCACAATCGTGTCTCAATGGAATATCAAGCAATGACTCCATGGGATATCAAACAAGAAAACTATAGAGTAAACGTTATAATGAACTAAAACATAAATGCAATACTGTACTTGCCTGAATCCTTGCACAAACCGTAGTCACAAGTAGAGGATGAGGGAAATGCCAATCTAAAAGCTGTCAACCTATAACACATATCGTACCACGAACCGTGCACGAAAATCACAAGTTAATTCTAATGTTCTAGTTCTAAATTCATGGAATAGTGGTTAGTTAGGTTACTAATCTAATAATGATTAATTCTGGAATAAATTACTTTAAAATATCAATTAACCTAATAATAACCTAAATAAAACCTATACATACAAGTTTGGCCATCAAAAGTCATGTTTCCAATTTTGGAAACCATAGCACGCAAATCGAGACGTACCGTTGACTATCTAGTCAAACATCATGAACTCAGGGTTTTGAAAGTGCATCTTGGTAGGTTTTAGTGCCATGAGTGCGCTGGAATCGACCGTGCCATAAAATCACGTCTTGGTCAAAAGATATCGCCGTTATGGCTAATCGTGACCAAAATGGTGATCAACCGATCAATTTTGAGTTCAACAGAATAAATAAAATACTAGATGAACTAAATAATTTTTGGGAAAAATATATATCGTAGATCTCTATGTTAGCTTTCCGAAACTTCAAACGATTCATGATTTCAATTTTTGGTTCTCCCGGAATCTCGAAAATACCCAAACGTGTCAAGTTTCGGACAACCGACACTCTACGAATTTTCCAGAAATTTAGGAATAATATCTACAAAAATAAATTACATATTCAGAAATTTTACCTCAATATGAATCCAACAAAAAAAAAAATGACGCACGAAAATCATGTCGGAGTTGACGGCAATCGCTTCGGGAAGTCGGAAACCCTATATGAGTTCTCCCACAAAAGGCGGCTGGAATTTAATTAGGGTGGACGAATATAATAATATATATAGGAGAGAGAGAGGCGGTCACTGTAGCAGTTGGCGCCGACATGTGGGCCCCCCTGGGTGGATTTCTGGGTAATTATTTATTTAATTCAGAAAATTATTTAAAAATCATTTTAAGTCCAAATAAATCAAAATAAATTGCAGAAAAATCCAGAAAAATTCTAGAAAATATTTCTAAGTGTCTAGAATATAAATAAAATATTTTAACATAAAATATCATCGTGTGACCACGTAGTAAATTCCAAAAACCTATAAAATATAAATTCTATATGTTTTAATTATATAAAATTCTCAAAAATTCTAAAAAATCCAGGAAATTTCTAAAATATTCTAGAAAATATTTTTAGTCATTTAGAGCCCAAATAAAAATATTTGGTCCAGAAATACCCTCGTATGACCTTACAGTAAATCATTAAAGTCCTTAAAAATAATAAAACCTTAAAAATATTAAATACCTAAAACTATCCAAAAGTTGTAGAGAAATATAAAATAGCTAAATAATATATATATATATATATATATATATATATATATATATATATATATATATATATATATATATATATATATAAGCTATCTAGAGGTCATATGACCTTAATATGGTCATAGCCCACCTACAAGCTTTGGCATGACTCACAATGACCATAAAATTAATCATAAACAAATAAAATTAAAAAAAATTAAAATTTGGGAAGTGGGCTTACAGCCCTGAATATATTATCTTTTTAATTTGTCTTAGGATTAGTTACATGACATAACAAACATGTGTCTTTAAGTATAAAGGTGTCACTCAATATAGTTGATCTTACCCAATACTTATCATCTTTCCCTGACATAAATTGATATCAACCATAATACATAAATGTGTCATAAATTGTTTCACTGCACAAGATATTTGTTATGCTTCACAAAATACATCTATATGCGTGTAACCCACCTCCGCGACCAACTAGTTAAGTCTGCAAGCAGATGGCATTAGCAAAAAGCATAACTATATGAAGGTCACTTGCACCACAAGCCATATTGGACTATTTTCCTGATAAGACGGCGATCCTTTCACATGTAATAGCTAACCCCACTGAAGTTCCCGACATCCACGTACTGTGACGCCCCTTCTAGTCCGGGTAGCAAGTCCCACTGAAGATCCCACGATACCATGTGGATGAAACACGTTGCACATAATTTTTTTCATAGGCTGAATCAGTTCCGATGGCCCCCGGTAACTGTTCGAGGAATGCATAACCATGTACACAAGTTGTCTACGATCATACAATATGCATGAACAGTTTATCAACTATAAAACATATGGATGGTACATAAATCGAGCATAAACAATACCAAACTCTACTCATACAACAGATCATACACATGATATCCACACTTTTATTCGATGTTCTAATCAACGATCCATTGGCCCCAAACATACCGTGGTACCATACCACAATCCAATCGTTTTGTGGTACCACACCACATCCATATTTCCATTCGATGTTCTAATTGGTCCCAAATATACCATGGCATCATGTTACACACATTCATAAATTATTGTGGTACCAACCCGCATATCCATACTATACCATGGCACTATGACACATCCTTACCATTCTTCTTCTCTGCATAAACAATAAGATATACAACACTATGCTCTGCATTACAGCATAAACAACACTATAATCTACGTGATATGTATCTATCAACAAATCTATTACTCTCTTGTGTCTTTGTTCTTTTATTAACATACAACAAATTTATAGCATAAAAAACTAGACATGCAACATCAATTCAATAAATGTGAAGGTAAAGCAATGAAGGATCAAACCACCCATCATGAAAAATGCCTATTTGTCTTGACCGAACATATACTGAACCATGTCTCAGATAGACGATCGAACATATACTGAACCGTCGTACTTAGACATTATGGATGAGAATATGGAGTCGAACTACTCGTTCCTTTGGCTCATTACTGAGATATAGATTCGTCACGGGTTGCTTCTTAGGCCTGGTAAGGAATTTTGTCAGAAAAATTAGAGCAAAAGTATAATCATGTAGCAGACCAGAGAGGCAGATAATTGTTGCGAGAGGCAATGGTGTACTCACTTCCCCCTTCGCATTAGAGGATCCGTTGACGGTTTTGTTTCATCCACTTTCCTTTGGCCAAAACAACAATGTGAAAGTCAAAAGTTGTGCATATGCAATACCCTACTTCCAAGGTTCACAATTCATCCATCCAAACAACAATACGAAAGTCAAAAATTATGCGTACGTGTTGCATATGCAAATCCTACTTTTCCACTTTTATATTTTTCTTACACTTTCAATCAACCAAAACATCCCCTAACTGAGCAACAACTTGTTTAATATTTTTCGTTAGATATGGTATAGACACAGGATGGTCCTACACAAATAAAACTCATTGTCTTATATAAAAGTAAATAAAGTAAACTATACTTTTATGTATTAGTTCTTGTTGGTATGACTTTTGTTTCTGTTTTTTATTTACAAAAATTTTGTTCAATTTTTTTAATAAACAATAAACATGTTTTACATATCTCGTTGTTACTTGTTTATAGGAAAAAAAACATATTTGATAAGCAACATAAGTACAAATTTATTTATTTTTGTAAACAAACCTACCAAATCATCTACATCCCTAAATTTATTTATTTTTCTTTCCTTTTTTTATTTAGGAATACATGATAAACAACTTCTAAAACAAAAATGAAACCAAACAGTCCTAATTATCTTAAAAGGCTAATTTATCCATTAAAATAATTCTAAGCGGACCTAATTATTTTAAAGGGAAGATTTATCAAATGCTCAAAAATCATAAAATTTTTATAAAAAAAATCCACCGCAAAATACCATTTTATCGCATGCCCATAATTAGCAAAAAATATATTAAAGGTGCGGAATGACCTTTTTGCCCTTCTAATTTATTGAAAACACCCACGAAATCTACTCTTCAAAAAAAAAGAACGTTTCGATTCTTCCTCTTCTTACATACGCTGCTTACTTTAGAATCTAGGTTTTCTCCTCCAAAATCTTCAAACCTTACTTCAAAAACTCGTCAGTAACTCTCCATTCGCAATCTTCACACCATGTCGTCGTCATCAGTTCCTGCTTCATTATCATCAGCAGCATCAACTGGAACCCCACTTCATCATCATCATCAGCATCAACTGGAACACCACTTCATCATCATCAGTAGCATCAACTGGAACCCTAGTTAGAGAAGAGACCTGATATGAAGAGAAATAAGAGCTTTTTGTCATTCTCTGTGTTAAAATCACGGAGAATTGACATTCTTTGTGTTAAAAACACGGAGAATGGCCTTTTTCCGTGTTAAATTGACGGAGAATTACCATTCTCCGTGTTAAAATGACGGAGAATGGCCATTTCCCATGTTAAAATGCAGGAGAATGGTCATTCTCCGTGTTAAAATAACGGAGCATTGCCATTCTCCGTGTTAAAATCAAGTAGAATTGACATTCACCGTGTTAAATTGACGGAGAATTGTCATTCTCCGTGATAAAATGACGGAGAATGGTCATTCCCCGTGTTAAAATGCAGGAGAATGGTCATTCTCCGTGTCAAAATAATAGAGAATTGTCATTCTCTGTGCTAAAATCACGGAGAATGGCCATTCTCCGTGTTAAAATGAATGAGAATGGTCATTCTTCGTGTTAAAATCATGGAGAATTGCCATTCTCCGTGTTAAAATGACGGAGAATGGCATTCTCCGTGTTAAAATCATGGAGAATGGTCGTTCTCCATTGTAAAATTACGTAGAATGACCATTTCCCGTGTTAGAATGCAGGAGAATGGCCATTCCCCGTGTTAAAATCACAAAGAATGACCATTCCCCGTATTAAGATCACGAAAAATGATCTTTTTCTTTTTCTTTTTTTAAAGTATATATTGATTCATATCATACTTTTCATTGATGTTTGTTTTTATATCAGTGCAAACAACCGAGAAGCTCAAAGATACAAATAAAATGCTCATGAATGAGAAAAACGAGCTTCAGAAACAAGCTGAATCGTTGCAGAATGAAGCCATTAAAAATGACCTAATCGCCAGAAAACTTCAAATCTCTCCACGAAGATGATGATGATGAATGATGATTGGAGTTCGACTGAAGAAAAGCACAATGAACTATGAACAATCTTTGCGATCTCTGCTGAAGAGAGCAATGGAATTCAGATCTCTCGTAAAGAAGAAGAAGACGAAAGTCGCAATCAAAATCTAAGTTTGTGAATTCAAATACATATATATGACCAAATTTGCGTGAAGGGATAGCTATGGTATTATCAAAATAGAAATTTTGTAAATACAGAGCATCTAAAAGGAATCTTGAAATATTTAACGTGAAAATACATAATGTTGGGTATTTCATAAAACCCACCCTGCCGGTGGGTTTTTCATAAACACCCACCCCGAAAGTAGGTATCTCAGCAAATTCCAGTATTTTAAAAGGCTAAATTATCATCCCAACTTTATAAATTGTTATTTTGAAGTAACTTTCATCAATTTTAAAGTACATTAGGACCACACCAAAAAATAATCTAACAATACAAGCATTCAAATTATACTTTTGTACTACAAAATAACTTTGATGTTCAAAATTGACAAAAATGCTTCAAAAAATAATTTATAAAGTTAGGAAGCAATGAAAATTTGTCAAAAATACCTAAACGCTATTGTTGGAGTGTCATTAGAGTAATTTAGCCTTATTTTATTTTTCATTTCAAAAATAGAGGGGAATTCATGAATGTATCTGGGTCAAGGGAGAGTGGATTTCCGAAATGGATGAAGAACAATGCAAAGGTAATGTCATGTTAGACATAATTTCATTATCCATTTGCGCTTTGATGCTATATTACCAATCATAAGGGATAACATTGATCTAGTGGTAGCGGCAAAGAAGAGAGCAAAACTAGAGACTGAAAAGAGTAGAAAACGTACAAGGAAAATTATGATTAAAAAAACACCAAACAATATTTTGATTTCAGCACCACTTAATTGCAAGCATTTTAGGCCTAGATATTTATCATGGCAAACGCTGCTAAACATCAACAAGACAGTCTGAAGTAGACAGCAAGCATCACACTGCACAAGAGAGATGTAACGACTAAAGAAGATTTTTATCATGGCAAATGCTGCTAAGCCTTCTTCCTATTAGGCTGCTTCTTTCTGCCTTCGAGCCTCGCTCGGGCCCTCTCAAACTCTTCCTCTGTGGGCTCTGGATTAGCCTCGCCGTCGTACTTGGACATTATGGATGAGAACATGGAGTCGAACTGCTCTTTCCTTTGGCTCCTGCGCTGAGCAATCACAGCAACTAGATCCGTCTCGGGTTGCTTCTTAGACCTGGTAAGGAATTGTCAATAAATCAGAGTAAAATTTATAATCATGTAACTAAAGACCAGAGAGGCAGATAATTGTAACAAGGCAATGGTGTACTCACTTCCCCCTTCGCACTAGAGGATCCGTTGGCGGTTTTGTTTCAGACACGCGCTTAGCCCATTTCTTGTAAGCTTTGGTTGCATTGAGCTCTCCTGCAAAGAAATTGCTACTGTTTCAGAGCTAACAATCAGATTTTAATGACATTCGGGAATGAAACAGTGTCGGATAATATCATTTAGAAGCCTAAGTAGCACAAGACGGTTATTATGGTTATTGGTTAATAAGAGTTTTCTTGTGCGTTCAAAGAAATGAGAAAATTTTCATTTCAAAGCCTGTGGATACACTAATTCTTTGAGAATATCCAATCATTTTTGTAGAGAAGCTAATTTCCACATTCGGAGACCTCAACTAAAAGTTGAACTGAGACTATGGAGGCAAATATGTATACCGATACTTCAAATGGCAATCAATTGCATATCTTGATCTATCTTCTCAACTTTGACCTTTTGTATCTAGTTATTTTATGGCCCATAGTTATTATTTTGTACTGCTGAAAATGATTGATCCACTACGTATGGTTGGGATCTCCTTGTTGGCATCCTTTGTCTTGCAAAAAAAAATAACTTGTACTGTCGATGGCCTACAGATTCAAGTAAGTATTCTGTAAAGTAGTATTATATAGTCTATACTACTATATAATAATAAAAAGTTGGCTTCACCGTGAATTTTTTTCTTCTGAATATATCCTTATCTAACTTTACTAATTTAAATTGTTCACTAAATTTAATAAGGACAGCTAGCTAATTACTTATAGTAAAAGATTCAGAAAATGTGGTTTGCTCTTATGGTACCTTTTGTTCTTTCCAGTACAGGAAAAGTAAATTAAAAGACAGTAAAATACGTGTAACGCACGTGCATATATATTAGTAGTATTAAAAAGTGAAAGTATGGCTAATGTAGGAGGCCTTAAACATAAATAAAATAAAAAGGAGGAAGGAGTGGGAGGAAGAGGAAGTGGGGAAGAGAGAAGGGGAGGGGTATAGGATGAGAAGGTGGTCAAAGGGAACTGGTACTTAGGCGCATAAAATTTAAATGGTGAATCACTGAGCTGCAGCAGTACTGATTCCCCCAACTAAAACCGATGATATATAATGTTTTTTTTCTTTCATTCATTTTTTTCCTTTGCATGAATGTCCGTAACTATTGTGGGCTATAATACCTAGCCTCCATCTATTGCATGGTGGATTAGAAACATAGCTGACTAACAGATCATCTCATCAAGTTATATGAGGATCTTGATCAAATAAGAAAAATAATAAAGGTGATCCCTGAACTATCAAAAATTAAAGGTTTGACAATCAACAAGCACTCTCTCAGGGGCATCTCAGGTTCACAGTAAAAGAATAAGCTCTAATGTAACATAACGCCACAAAAAGTGGCGCTGCTACCATTATATAGATGTGGAAGCCAAGAATATGAAGGTGCCACATGGGAAGTTATGTAAGGAAAATAGAACTAAATAAAGCAACGGATAATATGACTGAAGACATGTATATAAATAAACTGAAGCCACAAATCGATACTATGTATGAGACTAGTTATTCCCGTGCCTCCGGCACTTGGTAATTCGGTTTTTGAAACGGTAGTTTTCATACAGAGCATCTAACTATAAAGGAAATTGTGCAAAGAATATAAAGTCTACGAAATTTGCAAAAAAGAATCAAATCACCGAAGCCTATGGCGTTATTCTTGATTCTCAAAAAAATCACAAAACGCGAACCTATGATGTTTCTTGTGGAAAAAAAAACATCATAGGAAAGGGCATTTTTTTGGCAATTAAATTTTTGGAACAGTTGGATCAGGGTTATAAATAGGAAAAGGGGTAGGGGATGATAGAGAAGAGAGAGGGAAAAAAAATTAGAGGAGATACGTTAAAAAAATGACATTGTGTATGGCGTTATTTGTGTAAAAAAACGGCATTGCTTTTGGCATTTTTGTGTAAAAACTCCATTTCTTTTGGCACTTTTTGTGTAGATAACGTCATTGCTTATGGCGTTTATGTAGATCATTTTTATTTATGTTGATCTACGTTGATCTCTTCTTCCTTTTGCAAGCGCTCAAGAAAACGTCATTGTCTATGGCATTTTTTTGATAACTCAAGAATAACGCCATAGTCTTCGACATTTTAGTTCTCTTTTTAGAATTTTGGCAAACTTTGTGCGTTCTGCACATTTTTTTAGAATTTTAATGCACTGTCTGAAAATTTTCATTTTTGAAATTACTTCTATTTTATGTCATTTAATATTATTTTTATTAGTTTTAAGATTTTTTTTATTGACATACATAGTAGACATTTGATACGCCTATCTTTTAGTCATGACCCTTTTATCATTTTATATTTTGGCAGGAAACACCACTTCGCTTTATTATACAGATTCAAAAAACAATCCCAATTGTTAACTGAAAAGAATTCTAGACTAAAAAAAGAGCAATCAAGAACAATGAAGAAAATCAAGAGAGAACCATTACATTCTTCTCGTCGTATTTAAGCAAATGGCTAGTTGAATTGTGGTACTTAGGCTTTAAATCAACAAAAATATAATTAAATAATAATGGTTAATGAATGGCACCTTCAGCAATTGCCTCATCGACTATATCCTTGAAACGGTGCGAATCCAGTTTAGGTTCAGAACAAAGCATCGAACAGAAAAGCCTGAAGGACAAATTATTTGTAAGAGAAGCACAAATTATTTGTAAGAGACCTGCTGCAGCTGTTCTCTGCCTAATGTAGCTACTTGGGCAATAAATACTAAGTTAGCTGTAGTAAGAAGATTGGGTACCGAGTAATGAAAAGGACAAGATCTGTCACCTGTGTAACTCAAGATAACTATATTGGATATACCTGTCCATATTGCCTTTGAATTTCGTATATAGGTCCTTCAAATCCTTCTTCTCGGAATCTGATCCTCTATAGTTAGCTTCAAATTCTTCAATATCAGCTTCTGAAACCTGCAACATATGACGAGAATATATCCATGTAGTTGCATGGGAAAATGAATCAAAGATATAACCCCGTTAACATAATTCAGCTTACCTTTTTATACATTGTTCTGAAGAACTCTTGCAGATTTTCAGCTGATTCCCCCATGAGACCCTGATAAACAAGAAGGATGGTTATACTCTCAAGTTAAAAGGCTGTCCTATTTTATGTAGTTCAAAAGGTCTAATTCAAGAGTTATAATTAATTATATCAGTAAATTAAAACTAGGAAAGCTTAAAATTTCCATGTACTCACCTCATCATCAACACAGCCAGTCTGGTCATAAAGTGCCCTTTTCTCCTCATCTCCAAGAACAGATATGACTTTCTGCAAGACCTGAAATTTCTCCTTGGCTTCCTGGAATAAGAAAATAAATAAGATAAAGGTAGATATTCAGTTACCCTCTGAAAGTAAAAGAAACAGGTAAACAGCTATCTGAAACTAGGATAACTCACGCACCTCGTCACCAGGATTCTTATCTGGATGAAGACGCAAGGCCAACTTGTAGTATGCCTTTTTAATTTCTTGTTGTGATGCATTCCTCTCGACACCAAGAATCTACAATAGGTTAATTGGTTATTCGACTTTGATCTCCGATAATGAACCAATTTCTTATTCACAGATAACTTACAGAGCAAAAGAAACAATAATTAACCCTCACTATGATACTTCAATTTGATAATCTATAATCTTGTGTATATGCATCCTTTAACACTTTATTGATATTATCCACATTTGGTAATCAATAATCATTTATCACAGGTGGTCATAATGACCGCAGAACAAAAGAGGATCCCTAGTGACACAACCGTCTACAACATGCGGATTCGCCGCTGGAACCTTGTGTGACCCTGATGTTATATCAGGGGCTAAAAAGACAAAAACCTGTAATTGACCATCTATAAAGAAATGTGAACGCGGTCCAAAAAGGTAAATCAGGTTGCCCTCATGTAAGTAGATGTAGTGCGTCATGAGGTTTTTTCCAACCTCAAAATCTTTACTCTTGATGGTTCTCCTTAAAATAGATGAGATCTTGTTGTTAGATTTACATGTACATTTTATTAGCATGTTTTTGTATTTGATGACCTATAGAATTGGATTGTAAGGCATCTAAGGTACCAAAAACAACTGATTTAACGCAATTGCTTGACCCAGATATAAGGAGTTAAGGCCTCAATGTTGTAACTCAGGTTATGATCAATTTTGGCCATTTGGACAGAAGACTTAACATACTTTTACATTTTTGCAACAAAGGAAAGGTTAAGTCAGCCATCCTTGTTAAGTATAATTTTAGTGATACTAAGTATCGCTATCAGGCCTCTGAGATGTCACTAGTAATGTCACATGCTAGCTATTGTATAGTAGTCTCTCTCTTTTTTCTTATTGTCATCTACCATCTCTCTCTCTCTATATATATAGCTTGGCCTAGAACCATAATGAATATTACTTCTTCCCAAGCTCTAACATGGTACCAGAGCCATGTCCACAAATTTCTTTTTTTAATTCTTCTTTCTCTTTCCTAAACCCTAATTGGACCCTACCCAAAACTCTAACCCTGACACCGCCATCAACCATCCTCATCCTATCTCTACCCATTCTCGTCGCCACCGTCAACTACCTGACACCCTAAACCTTGCTCCTCGTCCTGTCACCGTCTATGTTGCACGAACATGAATATGATATGACAAAGTTTAAACAAAGAAACAGATTCAGCACCTATTCCTAGAATTTTTGAATGTTTGTGCCATGTCCGCAACGATGCTACACGAATAGAACATGAATTTTTTGGAGTAACTGTGCTTTCTAAGTCGCCAACATCAACTCCTACAACATGCGGACCTGCCACCAACTACTCCACCTTTCTTTTCACGCAGTTCGGTATCCGATTCATATGCACATATGTTCCTCGGTTAACTCATTTCCCTACCAAGGATGGAATTATTGGTGGGCTGAGGTAGGCTCCAGCCCACCCATTTTTTCCTATACATAGCCCGAATCCCAGCCCACACAAGCCCACACTCCAGCAGCCCAGCTCTTTTTTAAATTCCTAGCTCCCTCTCTCTATCACTATTCCACGTACACTGTACAGTACAAAGCAATGCATATTGCAAATTGTCCCTTCCCCAGAACCCCGCTATCGAGCGCCCCCTCTCCCCTCATCCTCTCTCCCCGTGTAAGCCCACTTTCCCGGAATATGAGATTTTAGGATATTTACTATTTTTCGAAATATTTTTAATTAAGCTTTGAATGATTTACTAAGTATATTTTATTATTCATATATTTTATCTATTTATTGATCTTCATCTATTTTCTATCTGTTGACTTATCCATAAGTAGTAGTTATTCTATTTTCTTAATTATTTAGGACAGTATAGGTTAAGAGCATTTGTGTGGACTTAAATAAGGTTTTGTTAAGCTTTTATTAGCCAGCTACATATTTTTCCCTTGAAGCCCAACCAAACAGGAGCCATAGCTTTTACCTAGGCCCAGCCCAAGGATTCCACTCTTAAAATCCATTTTATATTGACCAGTCATGGTTCATTTAACTCAAGCCCATTGGTATAGGCCCACTGTCTAAACATCCAACGGATTTTGGATAGTTTAGTTGAGACTCAAACACGTTTAGAACCCGACCCGCTAAGCTATTTACACGTTCCTTTTTCCCATGGTCCAGATCTATTCTCCGTTCTTCACCAAGTCGGCAAAGACGATGAGCAGCGGCTTCTCCGCACGCCTCCGACCTTCTCGAGAGTTCCTCCCACCGCCTTACGCGGGATCATCCTCGCCGTTCCTCCGCCCACCGACATAATCGGGACGATCTCCGCCGTTCCTCCATAACCGTCGACAATCCCCCTCCACCGTTATAAATAGGTGCTTCGCCTCTTCCTTCTCCACCGGTCTCAACACGCCGACGAAGTCCTGCCACATTGTAGTGCCCCGTCCCTACATCGTGTCTCGTTTTCGTCCACGGGGTGCGCAATAAAAGAACATTGTCGCTACCGATTTAGTCGGAACCGATAGATCGAAATCGAATGAATCGGTCGAACGGAAACGATTGAATTAAGATACTTTTCTCGTTATGGAAAAGCTTATTCAGAATCAAGTCTCATATTCAGTGGGTTGCGCCTCGATGATAGACTCTGCAACTGAGTCGAAAGAAACCTCCCGTTGCTCTACTTTTCATGCCGCACTTGCTCTTTGGCTTTGGTTTTCGTGAATGCATTTTCGTGAATGTTTTCGATAATTTTCATGGCTTGCATTTTCGAACTTCGCATTCGTATCGAACTCCTTGAATGGCACAGTGTTCTAATCGGTTGCTTGTGCGATTTCAAGTGATCGCGTAGGCGACGTCTAAGCACGGCCAACCAGTCCCTCGCCTCAAGTAAGACTAAGGTGACCTCCTTCCCCTCGACCCTCTGGTTTCAAATCAAACATGAAACACAAAATACATGCTTGTACTCATAATGTAGAATTAATAAATTGTGACACGATTCTTCACAAAACACTTGATATATAACGGCTGTACATGAAACTAATGCATGCTCTCTTATGCCACATTTACTTAGTCCTATGCAAAATAAAGATTAAATCGATTAACAAGTATCACAACGATAAGGCTAAGTTTCAAGGAAGAATAATACGGTCATTGGGCAACTTGTGCACAAAGTGTAGTTTCCTCGAACAGTTGCCTTGCCCAAGGAACCGATTCTGCCCGGAGGAACGAGTATAGCAAGTGTCAATAGAACTGGCACGAGTGATTCGGGATCTTTCGCATAGGGCTCGCTACCCGCCGCGAAAGGGTCGTCGTCTAACCCAGCTATAGTCCATGATGGCTTGACATTGCTGGTGACCTTCACACCCTTTCACTGCTTGAACTAATACTCGTGACACGGAATGAATATGGACAGCTGCTCAATGTATAAAATTTTCATATGCTTGCCTCTTAACATGTTAACATACAAATCGATCAGGTTGGTTAGAAATATCACAAAATAGCTAACATGTTTTATAAAACTGCTTGAACAAATGAGAGCTTGGGTTTAATTAGCCACCACCAGTACATGTGATCGTACTGACCCTCACTCCTTACAGGTGCTACGAATCAGGAGGAACGCGCCAACTAGCCAAGACGACGTTCGTGTTTTTGAAGCTTTGACCGCACGTCGAAGACTCTCGCTAAACAACTTTTGAAGACTCTCTACAAACAGTCCTAGAACATGTCTCGACTTCTCTCCATCTGGAATACTTTTGTTGTAAATAGAGGAATGTAATATATGGAACGACTATCTCATCGGCGCTCCTTTTGTAAGCCCGCGCGGCATAATTGTAATAGTCTTGTAAATGATGTATATTATCAATAAAATACAAAATTTCTCTGTCTCAATGTGTTATTCAATTTCTCTGCGTACTCTCTTAGTTGTGTTTCGAATAACCTTATGACTATGCCTTGTGCGATCCCAACCTAGGTTCGCACGACATCACGTCCGGGGGACGACTATCGATTCTTCGGAATCGGGACGTGACATAATGGTATCAGAGCACGGCTTTACGTCCTTGGCCTCTAGTCTCGAGTCTCTAGTCTCGAACCGTTGACCTCATGTCGATGAGATGAGTTGTTCCATACGGTGAACCCAGGACATTTTCTAAAACTAACGAGAGTTGTCTTTTATTCCAAAAGTTGCGGAACCTCCGGCAGAGGACGAGGCGAGCGCTTCCAGCGGCTCGAATAGTTCCGAAGCCGAGCCTTCGGTCAACCCGATGGGGATGATGCCTTCCGAAGCCGGGCCTTCCGGCAATCCTATGGAGAGGATGTTGCATATGCTCGAAATCCAGCAGAGGCACGCCGCAACATTCCAACAAGAAAGCAAAAAGCTGTACCTGCAATCCGAAAGACGATAGGCCCAATTTGAAGCCCGGTTCGAAGCGCAGTTCAAGATACAGTAAGGGCAACTTGACACGCTACGGCAGTTAGTGCAAACGGTTGTGACCAACAAAAATTCTGCAACCCGTACTGTCGAACCTGTGACACGACCTACTGAAGTCGCACCCAAGGAGCCTTCGCCTCAGCTTGCACCGCCAGAGAATAACACCTTCGAAATTACCAACTTCAAGAAGACGTTTCGCACTTCCTTCTCCGGTACCGAAGACCCGTCTGTCGCGATCGATTGGCTAGAAGAGATCGAAGATCATTTCGAGCTCCTCGGCAACGATGAAGCCAAGCAAGTCGCATATGCTCAACTTCAACATCGGTTGAACGCGCACGACTGGTGGGCTGTACAAAAGCAAGCGATCCATCGCAATGACTCCACCATGCCGATCGCTTGGGCTACATTCCGCAAGGCCTTCGAAGTCGAGTATCTACCAGCGACAATCCGTCAAGCGAAAGAAAACGAGTTCATGCAGCTGAAACAGGAAAACATGACAGTACGTCAGTACACTGCAGAATTCAACAAGCTGGCCCGATTTGCTGGGGTCTATCTGCCAACGACGGCGAGTCGAACACGGAGATTCGAAGTGGGCCTGAGGCCTTCCATTTCTGCTCACATGACTGTCCCAGAGTACCAAACAATGGGCGAATCGCTCAATCATGCCCTCCGCCTCGAGCCTCAATACCCTCTGGTCGCTACCGGTATTGTGCATACTTATAATCACAAGCGCCATGGCAACGCAGGAGGTAATAATGCGCATAAGCGTCCAAACCGCGGCAACGGAGACGGCAACCAGGGAAGGGACCGAGTAGTCTGCCATCATTGCCACAAGGAGGGGCACGTGGCCAACGAATGTTGGATGAAGAGTGGAGCATGCTTCGTGTGCGATCGAGTAGACCACTTCGCACGCAACTGCCCTGAAGGTGGGCCGAACCAACGCCCTCCACGACCGCAGTACCAGCAGAGCCGAGGCCAAGCACCTCGGGCTCCTCAAGCCGCGCAACCTAACGGCCAAGACTGCCGTCCTAATGCCCAGGAACGAGTCTACGCCATGACCAAAGATGAGGCATTCGTATCTGGCACGGTCGTGACAGGTATATTACTTTTCAATAATAAGCTTGCTCGCATTCTGTTTGATTCAAGTGCCACACATAGCTTTATATTGGCAAATTTTGTCGCCGAACACAAATTTTCTATAACACCGTTAGGCCTCAATCTTAGTATAAATGTACCGTCGGACACGTCACTACTTGCACACTTAGGCTGCAGAGACGGAATCATTTGTATCGGAGGTAAACGGATGTATCTTGATGCGATTGTTCTTGATATTATGGACTACGACATCATACTGCGAATGGATTGGCTCGACACTTGTAATACCACCATCGACTGTGCAAGAAAGACGGTCACGTTCCGCATACCTGGAGTGCCAGAATTCTGCTATTCGTGTGGTGAAGCGTCGCCAACCTGCATGGTGATCTCGGCGATATCTGCTCAAAGGATGCTACATTCCGGATGTGAAGGCTATTTAGCGTCCGTTCGCGATATACGACAGGATGGTGCAAACGCGGATCAGACTAACGTTGTGGCAGAATTTACAGATGTGTTTCCGGACGAGCTACCCGACATGTCACCTAGTCGAGAGATCGAGTTCACCATCGACACATTTTCCAACACCCGATCGATCTCCAAAGCTCCGTACGGAATGGTCCCTGCAGAGTTTAAGGAACTCAAAGTACAGTTGCAAGAGTTGCTCGACAAGGTATTCATCAGGCCTAGTGTCTCTCCATGGGGGGCGCCCGTGTTGTTCATGAAGAAAAAAGATGGGTCAACGCGTCTGTGCGTCGACTACCGTGAGCTCAACAAAGCCACCGTCCGGAACAAGTATCCGATGCCCCGCATAGACGACTTACTCGATCAATTACAAGGTGCCTCGGTATTTTCGAAAATTGATCTCCGTTCGAGCTATCATCAACTCAAGATCAAGCCAGACGACGTGTCGAAGTCAGCCTTTCGCACTCGATATGGCCATTATGAATTCCTAGTGATGTCATTCGGCCTAACGAACACCCATGTTGCCTTCATGGATCTAATGAATCGGGTGTTTCGACCCTTTCTCGAGAAATTCATCGTAGCCTTCATTGCCGATATTCTCGTCTACTCGAAGAACAGGACGCAACATGCAGAACATATGTGAATCGTGCTCCAGACACTTCGAGAGAATCAGTTGTATGCGAAGCAGAGCAAGTACGAATTTTGGCTGAGCAACGTATCTTTCCTTGGACACATCATTTCATCTGAAGGCATTGCAGTCCATCTGAAGAAAGTTGAAACCGTTGTTGATTGGAAACGACATGCGTCAGTCGGCGAGATTCGAAGCTTCCTTGGCTTAATGGGATACTACAGACGCTTCGTGAAGAACTTCGCGAAGATCGCATCGCCTCTGACTCGCCTCACTCAGAAAGGAGTCGTGTTTGAATTGTCAGACGACTGTGAAGCTTCCATCCAGGAGTTAAAGCAACGGCTCGTCTCAGCCCCGATACTTGCACTTCGAGAAGGGACTGAGGGATTCCAGATTTTCAGCGATGCTTCCGATCAGGGTTTGGGGTGTATGTTGATGCAACGGAACAAGGTGATATCTTTTGCTTTCCGACGGCTAAAGCCGCACGAGAAGAACTACCCTACCCATGACTTGGAGTTAGCGACGATTGTGTTCGCGTTAAAACTGTGGCGGCACTACCTTTATGGTGTGGCATGCAGGATTTACACGGATCACAAGAGCCTCAATTATCTATTCACTCAGAAGGAGTTGAAATTGCGGCAAAGGCGTTGACTTGAACTAATCAAAGATTACGACTTGACTATTGACTATACGTCGAATAAGGAAAATGTTATGGCAGACGCTCTGAGTCGGAAATACATTCTCGCTATTCATCAACAGCAAACTACTACGAGATTTAGAAGAGATAGGCATCGACCTCCGAGTTCGATTCAGGAAAATGCAATTGGCGCAACTAAAGCTAAAGCTGAGCTTGCGAAAAAAGATCAAGACCGCTCAAAAGGATGATCCGTACCTGAAAAAAGTGTGCGAGCTAATTTCAACGAGATAGGACGACCGAGTTTGCAAAAGATGAGACCGGCGTGCTTCGATTGAAGGATAGGCTACGCGTTCCGGATGATTCAGAATTTAGAAAGAAAATATTAAAGCACACTATGTGAAGTACTCCTTGCATCCAGTTAGCACCAAGATGTACAAGGACCTCCGCACGACCTTCTGGTGGCGCGGAATGAAGAAAGATGTGGCACTCTTTGTGTCGCAATCCATGACCTGTCAGCAGGTGAAAGCTGAGCATCAGAGGCTGGACGGGGAGATGCAGAACCTGACGATTCCAGAATGGAAGTGGGAGCACGTGAGCATGAATTTTATTGTTGGTCTGCCAAAGACGTCACGAAAAAATAATGCCATCTGGGTCATTGTCGACCGACTAACCATGTCAACGCATTTCATTGTTATCAATTTACTTGGAACGTCGATCGTCTGGCTTAGATTTATCTTGACAAAATGCGGCTGCACGTAATTCCAGTATTCATCGCCTCTGATCGGGATGCACGGTTTCTATTGTGCTTTTTGAGCAGCCTTCAGTCGGCTCTGGGTACGAAGTTGAACTTTAGCTCGGCTTATCATCCACAGACCAACGGCCAAACGAAGAGCGCGGATCAGATTCTTGAAGACATGCTACGGCGCTGCGCAATCGATTTCATGTCAAGTTAGGACGTTCATCTACCTCAGTTCGAATTTGCATATAATAACAGTTATCAATCCAGCACACAGATGGCACCGTACGAAGCCTTTTACAGACGGAAGTGCAGATCACTCATTTGCTGGGACGAAGTCGAAGAGCGACAGATTCTCGGCCCGAAGCTGGTGGAACAGACGTGCAGAAAGTTCGGCTCATTCGAGAAAGATTGAAGACTGCACAGAGTCGGCAGAAAAGCTACACGGATATCCATCATCGACCCTCGAGTTTCTAGAAGACAGTCACGTATTTCTTAAAGTGACGCCCATGCGAGGAGTTACCAGGTTTGGTGCAAAGGAAAAACTAAGTTCGAGACTTGTTGGGCCTTTCGAAATACTCAAGCGAGTCGCCCAGTAACCTACCAAATTGCCCTGCCGCCAGCGCTAGCGAATGTGTACGATGTCTTCCACGTCTCTCAGTTGCAAAAGTACGTGTACGATCCATACCCCGTGGTAGATTTTGGTCAACTAGAGCTAAAGGCCGACTTATCATATGTTGAAGTGACGGTCCAAATCATAGAGCGCAAGGATAAGCTGCTTCGGAATTGAGCGATCCCTCTAGTCCGCGTGCTCTGGAGTAATCATTCGGTCGAGGAATCGACCTGGAAGCTTGAATCGGAGATGAAGGAGCAATTTTCTTCATTGTTCTCTTAGAGGTAGGTTCTACTCTTAAGTTTCGAGGACAATACTTTTTCTTAGTTTGTTATGGTGTAGTGCCACGTCCCTACATAGTGTCTCGTTTTCGTCCACGGGGTGCGCGAGAAAAGAACACTGTCGCTACCGATTCAGTCGAAACCAATATGGTCAAGTGAGTGGCTGACCTCCTTCCCCTCGACCCTCTAGTTTCAAATCAAACATGAAACACAAAATGCATGCTTGTACTCATAGTGTAGAATCAATAAATTATGGCACGATTCTTCACGAAACACTTGCTATATAACTGTTGTACATGAAACTGATGCATGCTCTCTTATGCCACATTTACTTAGTCCTATGAAAAATAAAGATTGAATCGATTAACGAGTATCGCAACGATAAGACTAAGTGCATAAAAATGGGCTAAGTTTCAAAGAAGAATAATACGGTCATTGGGTAACTTGTGCACAATGTGTACTTTCCTCGAACGGTTGCCTAGGCCAAGAAACCGATTCGGCCCGGGAGGAACGAGTATAGCAAGTGTCAGCAGGACTGGCGCGAGTGATTCGGGAACTTTCGCATAGAGCTCGCTAGCCGCCGCAAAAGGATCGTCGTCTAACCCAGCTATAGTCCATGATGGCTTGACATTGCCAGTGACCTTCACACCCTTTCACTGCTTGAACTAATACTCGTGGCACGAGATGAATATGGACAGCTGCTCAATGTATAAAATTTTCATATGCTTGCCTCTTAACATGTTAACATACAAATCGATCAAGATAGTTAGAAAGATTGCAAAATAGCTAACATGTTTTATAAAACTGCTTGAACAAATGAGTGCTTGGGTTTAATTAGCCACCACCAGTACATGTGATCGTACTGACCCTCGCTCTCTACAGATGCTATGAATCAGGAGGAACGCGCCAACTAGCCAAGGCGACGTTCGTGTTTTTGAAGCTTCGACCGTGCGTCAAAGACTCTCGCTGAACAACTTTTGAAGACTCCCTACAAACAGTCCAAGAACATGTCTTGACTTTCCTCCATACCAGGTGGCTGGAATACTTTTAATGTAAATAGAGGGATGTAATATATTGAACGACTATCTCATCGGCGCTCCTTTTGTAAGCCCGTGCGGCATAATTGTAATAGTCTTGTAAATTATGTCTATTATCAATAAAATGCAAAATTTCTGTCTCAATGTGTTGTTCAATTTCTCTGCGTACTCTCTTAGATGTTGTGTTTCGGATAACCTTATGGCTATGCCTTGTGCGATCGCAACCTAGGTTCGCACGGCATCACGCCCGGAGGACGACTATCGATTCTTCGGAATCGGGGCGTGACACACATTTCGTCCCCATTCTCCTTCCTGTGCTCGAGAGTCCGGCCATGGCAGCGACGAGGCGTTCAGTAGCGACTTGCGGCGCTCTCCTGTGAGGATGCGGCGGCATTAACGTTGGTGAGTGTTCCTTCGTCTTCTTCCTCCTTCATTCGAGTTCTTTGGATTGATCGATTGGAATTTCTTTGATCCATAGGTTCTGATCTGTTCTCGCTAGATCTGGGTGTTCATTGTCGGTGGATGGGTTGATCGATCTCGAAAAGAAGAACTTGAGTTTGTATTGGTAAGTTCTTCTGGTCTATCTTCAAATTGGTGTCCCTTGATGCACTCTGGAAATTCCTGATCAAATGATTCAGGAATTGATAATACTTTTGCTTCTTGTTAATGCCTATATGGTGTTCGATGTAATGACTGAACCCAGGGTCTGGAGTAATTCTGGACACGCGAGGCAGTATCCAATTCAAGGATGAGCTTATCGGACACAGAGGACATTGATTGCTGCACTCTTGTGACTTTGGTATGATACTTCATTAATTTCGTAAATCCTTGATCCCAAATCTATGAGTGTAGGATTCTTGGTTCAGTTTTGATTGGGGCTGGACACGTTAAGTATTGGATGCAGATAGGATTGTGTTAGTGTGAGCTCTGGTCTGTGTCCGATTGTATAACAGTTAGTGAATTTGAATTTAGCCACTGTGTGGTGACCGTTGGGAGTTGGGTTATTAAGAGTTCAGTTCTGTTGTATAAAGAATGAGGTTGGTTATTTGGACTGAGCTTGGTAGCTTGGGCTCACTTGGGCCAGGGAAGCAGTATGTAGCTTCATTGGTTAGTTTAATAGGCTTTGGGCTATTGACCAATTGTTGGGAAATATTGTGTTTAAGAATATAAGTGACAGCAGCTTTTGGCCGGGCAGCAGATATTAGCTATGGGCTTAGTCATCCATTATTAGCAGGTAAATGGGCTCAGGTCAATAATAGGACTTAGTTTATGGGCTAGTACTAGGGGTGAGCATATAACGGTTGAAAACCGAAAACCGAACCGAACCGAACCGAAATATGACAAACAGTTCGGTTTTTTCAGTTTACGGTTCGGTTTACGGTTTAAAATTTTGAAAATTTGAAATAACGGTTCGGTTTTCGGTTTTTCATCCGAAAAACCGAACCGAACCGAAAATCGATTTAGATTTAGTAATTTATCAAACTATCCACAATATACATATACTAATGTTTATTAACCCCTAACTGAGCGCACTCTCTTCTCCTATTCTATGTCGGTGCTTCTTTGAGCACTCTCTCTATCTACCATCAATCTATATATACTAATATCTTTCACTCTATGTAATATAACAATTCATAAATACAATAATGTCATATATTTTTTAAAAATTTGTTATTTAAATAGGCTCATTTTGCTAAAAACTTGAAGGCCATGCACATTGGCCAATGAAATCGAACCGACCGAAAACCGAACCGAATTAATTCGGTTCGGTTTTGTTCGGTTTTTATAAAAACGGTTCGGTTTTCGGTTTTGAGAAATACGGTTTACGGTTATTTCGGTTTTCACATATTCGGTTCGGTTTGAACCGAACCGATGCTCACCCCTAGCTAGTACTAAGAATCCAGAATAAGTACTTGGAATTGGTAAATAGGTCCATTAGGAATAGAATCAATAGAAAAAAGAATTGTTAGAATCTAGAGTGTAGAGTAATAGATTTTAATTAAGATTTAGAATATTTTCTAAGAAATATTGTGTCTCTTTTGACACAGATCCTCTGGACCGTGGACTTGCACTTGACGACAAATCCAGGCAAGTACACCGACTTGAGCTCTTTACTTTATATTTGTCTTGTTTCATGTTCTCATGTTGGACACGAGATTGACACGATTGTATTGTGTCTCATTGATCGTATTGTGTTTCATTGACTATCTTGCAAGGATCGAGAAAATATTGTTTGGTGTATGACCACACCCCTTAGCTAGGTTATTGTGAATAGCCTAATCATACACCTCACGTACGATTAAGCCGCACCTTATTGTGATATTGTGATTTCCAGCCGATCACATATTAGATTAATATTTCAAATTCACTATTGCATTGACTGTCTTGTTCATTGTTTCAGTTCTTGTACTATTGTTTCATATTGCAGGTTAATCCATATCATTACTTGTGCATTTCAGATTACTCTGTATAGTGTTTCGTCGGAATTGTACTTTACTCCTTTCCTGACTGGATATGTTGCAGGTAAGACTGTTGAAGACTTCTACCTAGCTACTATGGACCACTGTAGGGGATAGCAAATGCTGGAGTAGATGTTGTTCAGGATAGACTTGGACTTGGACATAGGAACCCTTGTATAGATTTATATTTTGTCTTGATGATGATGTAGTACTCATTGATGTAGCTGGATGACTGTATTAATAATTGCTTATGGTTACTTTACTTTTACCGGATTTGTTTCCGGACATCTATTATAAGGATGTACAACAAAGCATAGTGATATCTATGATGGTCGTGGTGATTGTGTTCTGGGTACGATTTATAGAAGCTGTGATGAGTACGATTGAATTTTATTCACTTGATGATTTATGAGGTTTATAAACAGCTTACTACATTGTGTCTACCAACGTAGGCTGGACGTGTCCCATTCGTATCCGATTATTCGGAAGCGGGTCGTGACACCCTACAAGAATATTCAATTCCCTCACTCAACATCTCTTTCTATAACTCACCTTCTCTCATCTCCTCTCCTCTGCTTCATCTTCAACCGAGAACTCCTATCATAACCAAGACCGCGACATAGTCGTCAGACTGCAACGGCAGCCGAAGGAGCTACAGCAGCAACGTCAAGCCCCGTCCAGGGACGAACACGGAAGGGTTCGAGTGGGGTCAACTGACCCTACTAAAAATGCAATAGCAATGAAATTATATATATATACACACTTCATTGCTGTAACTAGTAAGCAATAAGATGTGAAATTAGAATTGCTTTGAAATATAGTTTAATTTAGTAAAGAATGGAACATTGGACATTGCTGCAACTAGGAAAATGTTTACAGAACACTGCACATTAGACATTGGTTACAACTAGTAAGTTGTATGACATGTGAAATTATATATATATATATATATATATATATATATATATATATATATAGTATGTGGCAAATGACTCCTAGCCTACTGGTAGTGGTGAGGCATGCGGCCCAAGTGGTCAGGAGATCGATTCCCAGTGGGAACATTCGATACATTTACCATTTCCATATATATATTTTGGAACCAGGTAAATTGTTTCTGGAATCGCTCCCACTTGGATTCGAACTCCTGACCACTCGGGCTGCATGCATCTCTCTTAACCACTAGGCTAGAGGTCATCTGCATTTCCATATATATATATATATATATATATATATATATATATATATATATATATATATAGTATGTGATTTTATTTTTGGAATTATTTTACACTTGAGGTTGACCATTCTCTATTAAATTCTTGCGTACACCCCTCAACGAGCTTTGTCACATCGTGGATCCTCTGTTGATGGTGAAAGAAGATACTAGAGGCTCTTAGTGTTCGAGTTTATGCATATAATTGTCTACATGGTAAACTATTTTTTATCATATTCCCAATTTTTTTCATAGGTTGGACACGTAACTATATTGTCCAGACACAGTATGTTGGTGTTTTTGCCTTTAGACTAGGAAAGATAGTCCCACATTGGCTACACCAAATGGTAAGTATCTCAATATAATGTTTTGCTTGTGTTGAGGTATGCGCATGAGGTGTGGTAGGGCACAAGTGAGTGCCATGTGGGAATATTTTTCTAGAAGGAAAAAAGATTAATTCCAAGGAAGCGAGTTAATTTTTGTCGTTCGGACTCGGACACGAACATGGACTCCATGATGTATCGTACATGCACAGACGTGCTCGGACTCCAGGATGTCTCGTACATGCACAAACGTGCTCGGGGGGTAGGCGTGGACTGGCACACGACTATGTTGATTGTGCAACGATCTAAAATATCAAACTCTATTTTAGAGTATTGGTATTGTAGTCCCACATCGGATAGGAGAAAAGGTGAAGTCTCACTCCACTCTATAAATAGAGCCCCCTAGCCTCCTTTGAGAGATGCACCAGAGAAGAGAGTTAAGGGAGTCCAGGGAGCCCGTTCAAATCACAAAAAGTTGATTAACGAGCGTTCTAGAAGTTCTTTGAGAGCTTGCTGTTTCCTGGAAGCGGATCGTATAAAGGCGAATCTTGCTTTGAGCAACGGTGATTTTCATCACCCCAGCAAAGCTATATTTCTCTTTCTTCTTTCCTTCTCTTCTTCACAGTAACTCGTTCTATCCCATTTAAGAGGAAGAACGAGATCTACTCTGATCTACTCTGCTACGAAATTCATTTGTGCCTTCCTCGAAGTGTTACATTTGATTTCGTCTCTCTGAATCCTCCGGGATCTCAGTTGTGCACCTTCTTCGAAGTGTTGCCAAAATTCGTTCTTCCATCTAAAATATATTTCGGGACTAACAATCTCAAAGCAAAATTCAATCTGATAGAAAACAATCGTGCAAACCTTCTCGACACAAGTTTTAACAAACTTGAGAAGTTTGACGGAAAGCATTACAACGTCTGAAAGAAAAAGGTCAGCCTAAATCTTCAACTCGTGAGCATCGACTACGTGTTGACATATTATGAGCCTTTGATTCCAAAGGGAGAAAATGCTCGAAGGTTGCAGGAGCCACTGCTTTGCAGTAGAAGTGGAGGAGAGATAACAACCTCTACAAGTTGCTTGTCTTGAATTCAATGGAGGACTCTCTGGCAGAGTCTACAGCAAGACGGTCCATGCCAAGGACGTCTGAAAAACTGTGGAAAAACTCTACAAGGCGGATGACGACATGCTCTAGGTCGATGCCTTCGTCTTCGGGGGTATTGTCGCCAAGCTCCCACCTGGGTGGAGCAAGTTCATCGCGGACATGTACCACAAGAAGATAGAGATGGATCTTAAACGCCTCTTGCACTGGATTCATGTTGAAGACGAGCTAAGGACTCTCACCAGCTGAAGGTGAAGTCAGCTCAATTCAATTCAAAGCCTAAGGGCGATGGGGCTTGCTTCAACTGTGGCAAGAAGGGCCACTTCAAGAAGGATTACAGGGCCAAGCCCAAACCAAAATAGCAGGTATGGCTAAACTTGGTTGTTTTGATTACTTAACTTGGTTGCTATTGTTGCACAGGTTGAGTTATCTAGCGTGGTAGCTGACTAGTGGTCGGACACTAGTGCATCTGACCACGTGTGCTCTCAAAGGAGTTGTTCACCGAGGACGAGCCTTGTTATGACAAAGGTCTCGATGGCGAACATATATTTAGCAGAAGATCTGAAGATAGAGACAGTGGTTATCGACCGCCGGCTAGGACACTAGAATGCGTATTGCACGTACCAAAGATTTCAGAATATCTGATCTTAGGAAGTCTGTTGTCTGATACAGACTTGAAAGATGGACATTCGTACTAGCCAGATGGTAATTTCTTGATGAGGAACATGCTTCGAAAAGATGTTCAGTACTGAAGGGATGTTCGAACTTCTACTGATGGCGATGAAGTTACTTCATTGAATGGACTGAGAGTTGTTCTATGATAGAAGCATACTCAGATGTCCTACATAGACCTTATCTCCAGAATGTGGGGGTAAGGAGGTGGAGGGATTTGAGGTCTGTGCAGAGACAAGACTGTCAGGAAGCTGCTCAGACGATTGAACTAAAGTACGGATCATATAGAGTTGGTACACTCAGATATCTGTGACTTTTATCAATTCTCCACGGAGGCCGTTTCGAAGTATTTTTCGAAGTGCACGTTCGCATGACTTCTCAAGTCGAAGGATGGAGCATTCGAAAAGTTCAGAAACTTCATGGCTGAAGCTGAACATTAAACCGGTTTACAACTACTCAGAAGTGATCATGGTGGAGAGTGTCATTTTTTGGATTCATATCGTTCTGTTATGAACATCGAATTGGCTATGAAACGACTGCTCTGTGGAAGTGATTGAGTCAGAGAATATTGTTTTTTGGATTCGCATCGTTCTTCTATGAACATCGAATTGGCTATTAAACGACTGCTCTGTATATACACTTAGGATTGGTCAAGGCGGAGAGTATAATTTTTTGGATTCGCATCGTTCTGATATAAACATGGAATTGGCTATGAAACGACTGCTCCATAGTATTTATAATCCATGGAGTGTCAGAAAAGAAGATCAGGACGCTGTCAAAGATGATGATATCTATACTGCGGATCTTCCAATATGCTTCTGGGGATAGTTGCGTATACGGCTACGTTTATTGCTGAATAAAGTACTGTTCGTATATCTGACTATGATTCTCATCAACGCTGATTCAAGGTTAGACATAATTTGAACATCATTCAAGTGTGGGGGTGTCTGATATATGTGAAGCTTCCGGATATTAAGATTCAGAAGTCAGGGACGAAGACCAAGACGACAGTATTTCAGGAATTAGCTGTTGTAAACTATGCTCGGAGATCACTTGATATTGTATCAATCATATCATTGAGTCTCGCGAGGCAGAATTCTTTGAAGACAAAATTGCTAAGGACAAGAACATTATTCTCGCGGATGTTCCGAAAAATATTGTTAATACCGAAGGAGCAAGTACTTTCAAAGAAGTAGTAGTCCAGAAGGTGGTTGTCATTAATGACAACACTTGAACCAGTATTCGCTAAGCAATTAGCAAAACGAGTGAGAAGGCCGAAAGATTTCGAAGATAAACTTTATCATCTATCACGTGGAGGCTGATGAGGTGATGAAGTCCAGAGATGCGATCTTCTGGAGGAAAGAGTCAATGATAAGATTTGACTCTGTAACATCCAATTATAAGTGGATGTTAGTTAATCTGCCCGAAGGAGCTAAACCTATTAAATCTTCGAGAAGAAAAAGACGAAAGACGAAAGACGAAGGAACTGAAGATGAGTTCAAGGCTAGAGGGTTTGCTCAAGAACAGGAGATTGATGAGGTTGACGCATATGCTCTACTAGCTAAGATGTCAACTATCAGAATGACGATGGCCGTGGCTGCTATTCATAAGCTGATCTATCATCAGATGGATGTTTAGACAGTATTTTTGGATAGAGAAATAACAGAAAAGATTCACATACAACAGCCAAATAGATCTGTCGTTCAAGGTATTGAGGACAAGGACTGCAAGTTGGTGAATTCTATGTACAATTTGAAGTACACTCCCAATCTGTGGCTCGAGAAGTTTGACCAGGTTATTAGGTCAAAAGGCTACAGGATCAACTGTTAATTATGATTACACGAAGTACGCTGATGAGAGAGGAGTCAACGTTTGTCTATATGTGGATGACATAATGATGTGTCACTAGAACAAAGATGTAACTCACGTCAAGATTCAGTATGAAGGACATGGGAGATGCGGATGCCATCCTGGGAATTTAAATAATCCAGACGAAGTGGAGCTTGTCCTATCACAAGTTCACTACGTGGAAAGTTGCTCATACGCTATGGATATCAGGATCTTCCAAGGATCGATACACCTTACAGGTGTGATCAAAAGCTGAAGTCAGATCCTGGAGAAACGTCAGACAGTTGATGTACTCGAACATCATTTGGAATTTGATGTAGGCTATAAGTACCACCAGGCCTGACATAGCTTTTGCTGTAAGCATGACGAGTCGATTCACGAGCAAGCCAAGTGTTGATCTTTGGAAAGTTGTGAAGAGAGTAATGGGATATCTCTCAGGGACTCAGAAAGATGCAATACATCGGTTACCCTACAGGGGTACAAGGCTTCAACGATAACCAGTCGGTGCTCAAAAGGAGAGAAAGAAGAGGTTATATCTTCTACATGGATAATGCTGCTATATCGAGGAAGTCGAAGCAGGCTGCTATATAGAGTAAGTCGAAGAAGCAAGTTGCCATATCGAGGAAGTCGAAAAAGCAGATCCATAGGTAGTGGTGCTATATCAAGGAAGTCGAAGAAGCAGATATTTCTCTTACTATGGAATCTGAGTTCTGTTAGCTGCAGCGGAAGAAGCAGAATGACTTCGAGAGCTCATGCAGAATATTTCTGTGGTTGGTACGCAAATTCGGGTGATGCCGATATATTGCGACAACCGGACACGATCTTCCTGTGGGTGGTACGCATATTCCGGCAGTGCCCATTTATTGCGACAATCAGTCGACTACAACGGTGGCATTAAATTACCTCTTCAATGGCAAGAAAAAGACCGTGCGATTAAGGCACAAGTCGGTGAATGATCTTATTAAAAGAAAAGTAATTGCCGTGGTGGATGTTCGAAGCCAAAAAAATCTGGCGGATCCATTCACCAAAGGTCTCAAGTGCCAGTTGGTCGAGGACTCAGCAAGAAAAATGGGCTTGAAAACGTTCTGATATTGTGTCTCTGCAATCCTACCATAAAGTTTCATGTTATTAGTTCAAAGAAAAATCTACTAGACATCTAGCTTTTGGTCCAAGGGAGGACCATTGACTAGAAGAATATCAGGTGCAGTAGACAATCCTTTGGTATACTGCAGGATCACGGACCTAGAACTACTGTTAGTGGACAGTCCTCTGGATATTGCGGGGTCACGTACCCAGAACCACTGTTAGTGGACAATCCCTTGGGATATGGCGGGATTTCAGACCCAGAACTACTGTAAGTAGGCAATCCTTTGGGACTTTGCGGGATTATGAACCCAGAACCACTGTTGTCTACTTTTTGTTCTTTGTGGAGAACAAAGTCCTGTGAGAGGATTGCTTGGAACCTTAATGAGTTCTCAGACATTTGGGACGTCCGACATGCCTTACAGGAAGCACAAGTAGCACAGCACTACAAAGGAGCATAGTACTCCATGCTACAGTGGGGTGACTCTACATGAGGTACCTAGTGAGGGTAAAGCCTCGGCTTCAAGCCAAGTCAAAGCGGCGTAACACCACACATAGGCAGGAGGGCCTAATGCTGTAGAATAAAGAGTGACAGACAGCACTACAAAGTGGTTGGATCTCATGTTACAGTGGTGTAACACCACATGAGACATTGCCTCGACTTCGCAAGACATGTCACGGCGGCGTAACACCGCAAGGAAGCGAAAGGCTTCATGCTGGATAGTTTAGCACTACAAAGAAGCTGGGCCTCATGCTACAATGGTATGACACCACATGAGGCATTGTCTCAGCTTCGAAGCATGTCATAGCGACGTAGCACCGTAAGGAAGCGAAAGGCTTCATACCAAGGCTCTTTAAAAGAACTCACCTAGAATGTAATAGAGATATGAGCCGTCTCTTGAGAAAAATCTTGTAGACACCCAATATACATACACCAAAACCAGGCTGGCACAAGACCTTTAATGTGCAGCCAGAAGCACAGTTGATGTCATTATGTGAATGGAAAGAATTGCAGATATGGTGCAGAATTCAAGGCTTAGTCCATTTTTGTATCATGCTGTTATTTAACCCATGCGAAAAGATTCAAGTCATAGCGACCTCTCCTAATGCATGATAGACAGTCACTGTGGGGAACATTCAACCCATATATTAAGATATATGGAAAATTGTTGGTATTTTTGCCTTTAGACTAGGAAATATAGTCCCACATCGGCTACGCCAAATGGTATCTCAATATAATGCTTTACTTGTGTTGAGGTATGCACATGAGGTGTGGTGGGGCACAAGTGGGTGCCATGTGGGAGTATTTTTCTATAAGGAAAAAAGATTAATTCCAATAAGGAAGCGAGTTGATTTTTGTCGTTCGGACTCGGACACGGACTCCAGGATGTCTCGTACATGCACGGTCGTGCTCGGGAGGGTAGGCGTGAACTGGCACACAACTATGCTGATTGTGGAATGATCTAAAATATCAAACTCTATTTTAGAGTATTAGTATTTTAGTCCCACATCGGATAGGAGAAAAGGTGAAGTCTCACTCCACTCTATAAATAGAGCCATCTGACCTCCTTTGAGAGATGCACCATAGAAGAGAGTTAAGGAAGTCTGTGAAGTCCAGGGAGCCCGTTCAAGTTACAAAAAGTTGACTAAAGAGCGTTCCAGAAGCTCTTTGAAAACTTGTTGGTTCCTGGAAACGGATCGTATGAAAACGAACCTTGCTTTGAGCAACAATGATCTAATCAAAATCCTTTTGTGGGCTTTCGTCGCTGCTGGTACGAAATTCATTTGTGTTCTCTCTGAATTCTCCGGGATCTCAGTTGTGCATCTTATTCGAAGTGTTGCCAAAATTTGTTCTTCTATCTAAGATCTGTTTTGGGACTAACACGGTACGGTATGGACGCGATAAGATATGGACATGACGATACTGACACAACATTCATTTTGTTGAAAAAAATCATGACGTTTTAAGTTCGGCCCGGGCGTCCTGGTTCCGCCCTTGCCCTCTACTAACAGAATAATGTCCCCTAACTCGGATCTTTAACCTGCTACATAGTGCTAACTGATGGGTCATGCTAACTGATGGGTCATTCAAAGCTTGCTAGTATGCATGTTGATATTCCTTCCTATGTCGCACAAGCACAAATATGACATGAAACTATATGGACACGGCAATACAGAAAGGAAACCAACTTTGGCCTGTCCCAGTGGCAAGTGGGGTGTCTATGTTGGGTCTGTATGACATGACACGATACGACACGTCTATCCTTCCCTCCCCATCTCCTAACTCTAGCAGTAGACGAAACTGAAAACTTTCTGGTCTACTAAATCGAATTAGTAAAAATTTATACAATAATACTAAATCGCTAAAAAAAAAAAAAAAAAAACCGATGCGACGAATGATCTAACAATTAAATTTGCGAAACAAAGAAAACGTAAAGATCAAGATCGATCTCGATAACCTCGTATAAACTCTTCCCTTTAGTCCCAGATCCTCCGATTTCCTGCTCCATTTCCTCTTCTTCTTCTTCTTCTTCTTCTTCTTCGGAAACCCTACTTGTTCTCTTTCTCCCCATTTTCTTACTTAAAAGTGGAAGGAATTTGGGATTTAGGTATTTGTAGTTGGCTGTGGAAAAGTTTCCCGCGCTTAGCTGCTGGTGGTGGCGGGAAGCGGATCGAAGGATATCGAGTGCGACCAAGAAAATCTCAACCGTCCGCTTCCTTGCTACACTGTTCATGGGCTGAGGGTTCAGCTTACTGGGCTTTCTTTAATGAATCCATATTCTCTAAACAGCCTGTGGCTTTATATTGGCTCCATGAGCTGCCTCTAGAATTATTGGGATAATATTTTGGTGTCGTTGGTGGAGTCCAAGAGTTCCACCAACAATGTGCAATATAATTAACTATTATAAAAAAAAACCTCCAATTATTAATCTAGAAGCAGCTATGTATTTTACTTGATTTTATTCTTTTAGTTTTAGTGTTATGTACAACAAATAGAAAATGCCTAAGACCAACGGGAAGAGAGCCCGACTCTATAAAATCTGCAAGAAAGAAATTAAGACCATCAGAGGAGAAAGGGGATCTACAAACTAGACAAAGGTTGGATATTCGATTTTGCAACAAACAATCAGGTATTATGACTGACTGACTTCTGTATTTTCTTTATATTGGAGGATGAATTATTGAAATAAAACTTAGGAAATCAGAGGAATATAAATTGTTCATCCTTCAGCATTGGTTCTTTGCAGACAATTAGAGCAAGAATGTAAATATTGACACAGACGGCACGATAATGTTTTACCAATTGCCATTTACCATCAAAGTAAATATCGTCTAAGAATAAAATCTTATCAGATATAAATAACAGAACTCGCAGACAAATTAGTTATGAGACTATCATGCAATATTTCAAAAATAAAAACGGAAACACCTAAAGAGTTCAGTCCATCATGTACAACTGATGTGCATACATGTTGAATACCATACATTGAACAAATCTGAGTAAGCATTGTAAAACCAACACAACCATCGCAAAAGCAAGAAAAAAAACACGAAAACTGTTCGCGAATGGAAGTTGCAGACCACGGGCACTAGAAAAAACCAAGCCCAAAGCCAGCAAGAAACACAGCAGCATATAGAAAATAAAGCAAGAATAAGGGAATATAGATTATTAACCAATGTTATTGTTAGAGAAAACTATCAAAACCACCAGATGCAAAACCAATAACAATCTTCTGTGTTATTTTCGCTTCACCAACAAAATAAAATCACATACAACCTTCCTTAGAAGAGGTTAACAGGGAGCTTGCTTTGGCAGCAGATAAGATAGATTTATACCATCAACATAATACTTGCTAAACATTAGGCGAAAAACCACAAATAAACATATCCCATGGTTCCTTGCAAGATAATAGACTAAGCATTCACATTATATCATGCATTAACACAACTAATAACTACTACCAATGGAAATGTATGATGCAAGCCAGAGCAAGTAATCATTCAAATGTTAACATCGAGATCCATCAAACCAGAGCACTTACAAAGCTTACACACCAAAGCCAACACACAGACCTTTTGAATTGTTCTTGGCGCTGCAATGATGCCAAGGGCATCATGCCTCCAGTCATTCATGACAATGAAGAAGACGGATGAAGCGGAAAAGGTACACGAAGTTATAAAGAAATGCAGTTGGAACTAAAAGCTCATTAAACTCGTCTTCCACATCTCTAGATCTTATCAAGCTTGTCAGCCTTCACAACAGGGTTGGCTTTAGCTATTGCATCCCTAGCTTCGGTGCGGTAATCAAATGGACAGCTATGCTTGTCAGAGTAGCGATGGGTAGCACAGAAAAGGTTCCCGCATCTACAATTAAACCCTGTCAGGCCTACACGTTTCCTGCAGGTGTTGCACCTACTAGGGCCCTCCTTAGGCTTTGCTTCACCGCCCTCAGTTGAAGCCAAAGCACCTAATGACTCTGACACAATGGTCTTTGGCTCAACCGGTCCAACCACGACATCAACATTACCTATTGCAATTGGCTCTTTTCCACTACTATTGCTGCCATTGACAATGCTGTCAATGGACGAAGCAGCAAACTTGGCTTGCTCTTGATTCAAGACCAGATCTTTGTGGCACTTGGAACACATGTTCATGGTAGCAGCACTACCGAAGAAGCCACAGTTGTTGATGCAAAGGATTGGACCTTCAGGAGCTTGGCATCCAGTCTCCTCGTGCTCCATATTTCAAGAATCCTGTACCATGGACGCCACAGAACTCATCAATTGCAAGGCCAAAAAATGGCCAAAACAAAAAAAAATATTCTCAACCAAGCCAAATCTCATTTGTCTTCAACAATAAGAAAAAGAGTGTTATAAAAGAAGTAGATCAGCAAATGATAACATGTTAAAGGCTAAATCAAGCATTTGCAAGTGGCACCCTCAAGTTCATAAGTGAGAAAAATGTACAGCCACATAAAGTAGGAGAGCAAGTGACAGTTAGAAACTAACATCCGACTTTATTAGAAAATATTACTCTTCTTTCGCCTAATAATCACATTAAAATCCTATCAAAAAGTACCCATGAAAGGAAGAATGATTAATAGCATACTCCAATTTAAGCAGCAGCCAGCACAAGCCAAAGGGGCGAATGATTAATAGCACTACTCTTCTTACGCCTAATAATCACATTCAAATCCTATAAAAAGTACCCATGAGAGGAAGAATGATTAATAGCACACTCCAATTTAAGCAGCAGTCAGCACAAGCCAAAAGGGTACTGGTAACCGGAGTACAAACCGAAGTTTTTACTTCCACTTTCAGGAAGAAAGGAAGATATTAAAAAAGAAAACCAGAAAATACACATGAGAGCACGAGAAAAGGATATCATTTTGTACCCAAAAGAGAAGATGTTTTTGTTGTTGAGTAATAAAGTAAGAATTATTAAAAAAAATCAGCATACAAGGATCCATTAGCAATATAAATTCTATTAAAGCTCTAGGAAAGTGGAAATATTCGTCATGGAATATTCGAGCTCCCCCTCACGACTATTACTGTGACTTGGAAGCATACTTTGCATGTGAGGATTGAAAACAGATCGAGATTAATGTTCTATCGTTTTTAACCTTCGCTTGCTTCTTCAATCCTTTGACTGCTTCATAACTTAGCGAGAAAAACGTACAGCCACATAAAGTAGGAGAAGCTAACAATTAGAAACTAACATCTGACTTTATTAGAAAATATTACTATGCCTAATAATCACAACATTCAAATCCCATCAAAAGTACCCATGAAAGGTAGAATGATTAATAGCACACTCCAATTTAACCAGCAGTCAGCAAAAGCCAAAAGGGGACTGGTAACCGGAATACAAACCGAAGTTTGTACTTACACTTTCAGGCAGAAAGGAAGATACTAAAAACGAAAACCAACAAATACATATGAGAGCACAAGGAAAGGATATCATTTTGTACCCAAAAGAAAAGAAGTTTTTGTTGTCGAGTATTAAACTAAGGAATATTAAAATTTTCAGCATATAAGGATCCATTAGCAATATAAAGTTTATTAAAGCTCTAGGAAAGTGGGAATATTTGTCATGGAATATTCGAGCTCTCCCTCACAACTATTACTGTGTGACTTGGAAGCATACTTTCCATGTGAGCATAAAAAACAGATGAGATTAATGTTCTGTTGTGTTTTTAACCTTTGACTGCTTCTTCAATCGCCCTCTTATCCTCTTAAACTGAATAATTAGTGATAGCTGAAGATTTCATTGGTTGGGTTTCTCATTAGTAGGCATACACAATCGGTGGCAAATTAGTCACCATGTCTGCTTGAACGGCATCCCAGTGCCACGAGGCTAACGCTTAAGCATGGTCTGAGGAAGGTCAAGATGTACGCAGTCTTGCTCCCATAAATATGGAGAGGTTGCTTCCGTGACTCGACCCACATCCTCCAGGATACAGACACCATGTCTGCTTGCTCCTGTACTTTTATGATGTATATGAGAAGAATATATAAGGATCTTGGATGTCGCGTATTGTAATTTGTTTCTTGTTTGGTGTTAAATAGATGAATTAGTTTGTATTACCTGAAGTTAAAGAGGATATGTGGGTCTTTGTTAACGGTCAATGTTGCAAAAAATGCTCTAGTCAGCAACCAGTCGGTAGTCGGCGCCAGCCGACTGGAGTTGGGTCCTAGTCGACCAGAAAAATCGAAAATACTTGAAATCTGGCCTCGTCGACCGACTAGGCGCCTAGGCAGTCCCTAGTCGGATTGGGTGCGGTTAAAAGAACGGGTGACCCGAAAACCGAAACCCAATTAAAAACTAAACCTAAAACAGAAGAAGGTTGACCGTCTCCGCGGCCGACAGACGCAGCCTGCAGGTACCTTTTTCGGATTTTTCTTATGCTTTTTTTTTGTTTTGTGCTGCTTTTTTTTTGCTGTTTTTGCTTCTTCTTTTTCCTTTTTTCCTGCTTTTCTTACTGAGTTGCTGGCAAAAATTAGTTTAGTAACTTAAATTTATTTATTAGTTTTGTTGTTATTGTTGTTTTTATAGTTTTGTTTTATTTATATACTATTAATATGATCCAATTGTTTTATTTATAGGATAGTAGGATATGCTTACTTCATCGGTTGCTTCAAATTTCAATATTGGTGAAATGACTAAGTGATTTGATCATTCAAAATGCTAAATACTAACTACTAGGTGCATACAAAAAGAAAATTATACTTGATTCGGAAAGATTGAACAAGTTGGTGCATGTCCAATTCAATTCCAAAATTCACAATAAGAAGAAAAAAGTGAATGATGATAAAGATGTTCTTCAAGCGGATTATTGTAGTCAACCTCAACATTAGTTGGTTGATGGGAGAGATGATGAGAGTGATGTTGATCCCATGACCGGAGCTACATGGAAGGTACTTGACCAAGTGATGGGAGCAAATGAAATACTTGAACCTAGGATGAGCTCTAGGATCACGGGAGAACTTGATGAGGAAGAGTTTATATCGGAAGGCCGAAGAAGATGGAGATGACTTTTTCCGATGAAAAAAGAGATGTGCCCTTAGTGGATGAGCTCGATGATATTTTGATAATTGATGACGCACTTTAATCTATCTTCTTTTGTTTTTGTGAATTTTGGATTATGTATAAGACTTTGTCACTTTGGATACTTAATACTTTGATGACATATGAATTATGACATATATTGCATATATATTATTTTTCACACACAAATATATATTGGCATATTGCAGTTTTTTAAAATTCAAAATGATTAATCTGACTAGTCTTCGATTAATCCCTAGTCCCTGCGAATCGACTAGCGGCCGAATAACAATTTTTACAACCTTGTTAACCGTAACCCAATACTATGATTGGAATAAGTATTCAGTAATATATAGCATAGAAGAATTGTAATCGCCTAGCCTAAATATCAGGTCGAATTTCAAACCACAATTATAACACTAAGTTTCACCAAAAGAAAGAACAAAACCTTGAAGAAGTAAAAGAAGAAAGTTTGCATCCTTCACTCAGTGTTGTAAATTTTGCTAAACAGAATCGGTGCGGCGGAGGGCCGCCTAGCGCCTAGGCGCCGCCTAGACAGCCGAACAGTTTTTTTTTGAATTTTCAAATTTAAAATCCATATTCCAATTTGAAATCCAAACATGTTCTAACTTCTAAATCCATAATACAATTCAAAAGAAAAAATTAATTTCAACTTTGAAAATTTTGAACTTTGAACTTTGAATTTGAAATTTCAATATTCTAATATCCAAATCCAATCTTAAAACCAAAAACATATCCAAAATACAACTACGTATCAAAAAATTCAAAAAAAATCAAAAAAGAAAACCGAACAGCCGCACAGGTCCACCTAGGCATCGAACATGACCGAACAGACGCCTAAGAAGGCCGAACATGGAGTTTCAATGACGGTCCCCTAGGCCGAAATTTAGAACATTGCCTCCACTTTAACTCCCAGCCAATCCCTCGGACGCATACTCTCCCAACTTTGATTACCAATTGTGTAGTGCCCCGTCCAAACATCGTGCTCGTTCCTCGTTGCGACACGGGGAACGCGATTAAGAACATTGTCGCTATCGATTGATCGGGACCGGTTGAATCAAGATCATTTTTTCGTTATAGAATGGCTTCTTCGAACAAGTCTCATATTCAGCGGGTTGCGCCTCGAGGATAGACTATGCGGCTGAGTCAGGAAAGACCTCTCGTTGCTTTGTTTTTCATGTCGCACTTGCTTCTTTAGCTTTGATTTTATGAATGCATTTTCGTGAATGTTTTTGATGGATTTGATTGCTTGCGTTCTTCGAACTTCGCATTTCATATCGAACTCGAAATAGAACGGTAATGATAATTCGTTGCTTATGCGAATTCAAGTGATCGCGTAGACACCGTCTAACGCAACCGACCTTTTCTCTCGCCCCAAACAAATCAAAGTGAGTGGTTGACCCTTCTTCCCCTTGACCCTCTTGTTCTTCAAATCAATCAATATCATCATTGCGAATGAAATGTTAGATGTAGATGCACGGACACCACTGCTTATTTCTATAGATCTATGCATGATTTACTTAAGTACTCTTGTTATAGAACTGTTGCAAATTTTACCTTACATATATGTTATAGAACTGTGACAAATAAAGATTGATACTATAAATGAATGATGCAACGATAAGACGAAACACATTAAAACTGGCTAAGTCTTTAAGAATGCGTAGACCATGCTTGAGTAATTATTTTATTCTAGCGCGGTCATAGACAACTTGTGCACAAGGTTTCGCTTCCTCGAAAGACAACCTGAGACCACGGGACCGATTAAGCCTAGGAGGAATGCAAGATAGCTGTGCTGGATGCTAGCACGGGTCATTCGGAACTTTCAGCGAGCTAACTACCCGCGCTGAAAGGGTCGTCGTCTCGACCAAGCTATACGTTCAGGATGGCTTGAATTGCCAGTGACCCCACCTACACACTGTTTTAGCTATTGAGCCAAATGAAAGAACGGAATATAATTAGCCACCCACCAGTACACGAAAATGTACTGATCCTCGCTATCCACAGGTGCTCCGAACCCAGATAGCATGCCAAGGAACTGAAGGCGATGCTTTTAAAATTTTGAAGCCTCGCTATCGTGCGAAGGCAATCTCCAACATTTTGAAGACTCCGATCAAGACCGCGCCATGTCTCATCAACTCACTCCGATCCCAGGTCCAAGAAAGTGTTTTGTTGCTTATGTATAAAGGGATATAAATGTATGGAACGACTCATCTGAGTCAGTTTGTAAGCTCGTGCGGCACCTTTTGTAATCGAGTCGTGTAAAAAAAGTTCATTATCAATGAAAGACAAGTTTTCTTCTGTTGCAAATGTGTTGTTCAATTTTTGCGTACTCTCTTTGTTGTTGTGTTTCGGATAACCTTATGAATGTGTCTTGAACGAGCGCAACCTAGGCTCGTACGACATCACGTCCAGAGGACGACTATCGATTCTACGGAATCGGGACATAACAAATTGCAAACAGATACCAATCAAACAATCTCAATCCTAAGGGCTCGTTTGGATCAAGTTTTTGGATTCCTAGGAATAGATTTTCAATTCCTTTCCCATGGGAAAGGAATTCAACATTTCCATACCCATGTTTGGCTAGGTTGGGAATATGTAGTTCAAAATTTTAAAAAAATTTATTTTCATGTTTGGTTCACACATGGATAGGAATCTTAATTTATTTAGTTTTACTTTAATACCCTTTCATTAATTTCATGATGATTCACATGTTTGGGATAGGAGTTGAAAATTTGAAAAATAAAGAGAGGGTATAACCGTCCAAATAAAATAGTCAAACATCATTCCTAGGAAAGCAAATATATTCCCAAGGGGGAGCTTGGGAATAGCTTTCCCACATCCATGGGAATAGCTTTCCCACATAACCCCCTCCTATTCCCTCCTCATTCCCAATCCTAAACATACCAAACATGGATAAGGAATTCAAATCCCATTCCCAAGCCTCAAAAACTTGAACCAAACGCCCCCTAACATCTTAGTCTATCCACCAGGCACCAAATGACAAGCAAACCTAATCTATAATATAAGCACAGTGGATTTTTGGTCCGACCTATGTGCTTTGGTTCAACGATGATGAAAGGACTAAATTGCCCATCTCTATAAGGGAGGAGGAGGTCCCATGTTGGGTGCGGAGCAACCGGTTGTTCCAACGGCACCACCGTCTCCAGCGCCTCTTGCACCGCCCCTCCCTCCGCCGCCTCCGCTCCATCCTCGTCCACGTCGTCGTCGCCGGCCTCTTCCGCAACCCCTTCGTCGCAAGCAGCATCCTCCACCGCGCCGCCGACGCCGACCCTTCCTTCGTCGCCTACTTCTTCTCCGCCATGACCAACCCCAACCCCTTCTCCTTCAACACCGTCATCGCCATCTCCGCCGACCCACTCTCCATCTACTCCCAAATGCTCCGCCGCCACGTCCTTCCCGACTCCCACACCTTCTCTTCCTTGCTCAACACCACCACCGTCGCCGCCGCCACCAGGTCACTCCACGCACACGCCCTCCTCCTCGGATTCCGGTCCGACCCCTTCGTGCAGACCGTCCTGCTCACCGCCTACTCCCGACGTGGCTCTGCCGACCACACCCTGCGGGTGTTCGACGGAATGTCGCACAGGGACGTCTCCTGGATCGCCGCCGTCTCGGGCCTCGCCGCCCTCGGACGTCCCGCGACGGCCCTGCGCGTCTTCGCCTCCATGGGGCCCCACGCCGCCCCGAACGCCGCCACCGTGGTCTTTGTCGTATCTGCCTCCGCCGGGCTCGGGTCCCTGGCGCTGGCCCGGTGCCTGCACGCCTACGTCGAGAAGGCCGGGTTCGGAGGCCACATCTCCATCCGGAACTTCCTGGCGCTGGCCCGGTGCCTGCACGCCTACGTCGAGAAGGCCGGGTTCGTGTCCGTGTCATTATGGCATGGGTTATCCACTAGTCCACAATAAGCAATAGCCTTCCAATGAGTATCGGTATCGAACACTCCCTATGAGTATCAAGATTGGCATTATCGCCAATATCAACAGTTTTGGATTTGAGTATTAGATTTTTTGGTATCAAAAAGTATTTAATTATTAAAAATTTAGGGGAAAAAATATACTTATACATTTAGGTATAATTTTAGTATTTTCTATGTTGTTCTTAGTAGTTTGAAATTGAATAAAATAATAGTTACCCTTGATGATTGATATACCTGTGATAAATAAATAAAAAATCATTTACAAACTTTTTCAACCTTATTATGCTTTTACACTAATATTTTCGTTCTATTCGTTTCTACCAAATTGACTAGGAAAGAGACCCTTCCCCTCCCAACCTCGGTATCCGTTAGTCGGTAGCGGATCCCAAACCGTAACGGTATTGGTATCGACTGTATCATATCAATATTCGGCTGACACGGTGACACTACAAACTGTAGTAAGCACGCAAACTAAACACAAATACATCCAAACTTTCACCATTGAGTACGCTAATGCCCAAGGAAACGTCCCAAGAAATCTTCAAGAAAGCATGTGTTTTCCATTAAAACAAAAAGAAAATACTATTTTATTTTGTTTTAATGGAAAATAGCATGATTAACCACGATAATAAAAGAAAAAATTTAGAAAGAAGTGTAAAGTATTGAAAAAGCATTCAAAGGTCAAAATGGGAAGAGTCACACGTGTTTCCAATGCTCATATGGAAAGCACACTTTTGAGTCAAATAAGAGCTCATATGGAAAGCATACTTTTGAGTCAAATAAGAGTATTTATAGAGTTAAGTTAGCAAAACAAATATCTGATTATACTAAAAATAAACTAATATTAAAGTAAATATTTAATCATATTAAACATTTAAACTACAAGATGAAAAACTAAGATATCGGAATCACATGATTGGTAGGTTTACAAAATCTAAATTGGCAAATACTTGTGCATCTACGACTCTATGATATAGCAATGGAACCAAACTAGTGTCTCAAACGATAATGGCCAATTTGGCCCCATTGAATAATTGGCGTTATCATCTTTTTGTAGGGCCAAACTTTAGAAGGTAAGAACCTCAAATCAAGTATAACAACTCTGAAACGGATATTATTTGAGAAAACGGGTTACGACTATTACCGGTGTATTTCCAAATTCGGGAAATAGTAATAGTGCGGTAAAACTCAGGTACCAATCAAGTGGTTTCAAAAAAAAAGGGGCCCATCTTGTTACAACAAATAATTGGATTTGTCATCTCAGCACACGAAGCCTACCTTTAAGAGGGAAAAGTAAATATGGCAATGATGATTATCGTTATTGGTCACCCTCCACAATTGCTAAATTGAACCTAAAATATACTTGATAAACCGGGTCACAACCACTTATGATTGTTTTGATTTAACTTACGAATGCAAATTTTTCTATCAAAAACTTATATTATTAAAGATTAGAGTTAAATATCTCAATAAAATCAACTATTACTTTAATGAATTCAAATCAAATATCTAGAATTTTATATAGTTTGAGCTACGTTCCTTAATATAGATTAGTATTTTCTAATATATACTAATAAATTGACGTTTAGTAAACCATTAATGAGTTAATTGTAATACTAAATTAATAGCAGTGTTGTACATTTTCAAATTGTAAATATGATACTAAATCTTTAACTTAACACAGTTTAACTAAGCTAATATTTAAAAGTTCAAAATTATAAGATTGCTCATTAATCCGCATAGTGATGGAGCCTTACTTTAATATTAAAAGTTAATATATCTAAACAGAGTTACTAGTTGGTTAAGGGAAAAATTATACAAATACCAATGGAGTCTACGACATACAACTTGTACTAAAAGAGCAATTTAACAAAATTACTGCTCAGTTGGTCACTCGAGTACTTGGTTTTATTGCCTTCTTCGGATGGTTCCATACTTGGAGAAAAAAATTGAATATGATACAAAGGGAATTGTCTTCAGCCCATCTTAATGCTAGTGCTACACCAATGTCATTCCTGATAACCCACGATACTCAAAAGAGGCAATATAAATAGTAACAAGTAACAACCTCATAGATTAATAAACAAACATGGTAATAGGTTGCATCTCATTGGTACTCCGAGCAATGAGCAAGGGCTGCAGACCATCACCATGAACATATTAAATTGTAGATAGCAAGGCCGATTCCTACATTACAAGTCTTCTGTCAGCATACCATGCCTATGATGAAATATGTCCAAGCCTCAAACTCTCCAAGATAAACAATGTAATGATAAGTTGTAGGTTCTCTAACCTTACGGGGGTCGATTGACTCTGTAGCATTGATAATCTGGTATTACAGGAAAGTGGCAATGACCTTAATTGGCATTTATTTTCTCGACCATCTCTTCTGCTCTTTTTTCATTTCATTTTTAGCAAAGAATGTAATCTTCCATTTTTGTAGTTCAGCAATAGCTAGGGACCATTTTCTTATTTAGGCATATGCATGTAGTTTGTCCGGATTTATTTGAGTTTCACTTCTGCTTGCCTTCGGAGACTTATGGTTCAGAATTGATTGTAGTTATAAACTTTCAGATCAGTTAGGAATATTTGGAATGTTATAGACCTTATCCAGCTATGGAAACAAGTCCGTGGTAAGAATCCTTATTACCAAAAATGTTCTCCGCACTTGGTTCCGGAGTGATAATAATTAAGTATATTTGGGTCAAATGTGATATTTGAATAAGGCAAGGGATCAGTTTTCAGCTCAGGCGCATACTACAGACCAAGTTTAGTGGGAGTTGAGTGGGATGGGGACGTGGTTCGGTATCTAATAAGACCCCAGTCCATTCTGACATGGGGTCTTCACCCAGACAACTACTATGACGCTTGCTACACCTAATCCGAGCAAATGAAAGCTTGGTTCGTCATCAGATTAGTAGTGTCAAGGGATTGAACATTTTTCTTAACTATTCAAGACTTGTGAAAATCATTCCCAAGTCCTATGCATAAATCCTTAATTACACTCCTCGTAAAATTGGTCATGACTGCTTATTTAGTGCAATTTCAATACTCTGCTTCTATTTGCTTGCTAGCTTGCTTCGTCTCTTTTGCTGCCATTAATTGTTGTGTTGAACTGGATTCCTAACCATAATTTCTTACTTTAGGCTCTTTGTTGATAAAATTATGTGACTGGTTGTTATAGTGCTACCCGAATGCTGATTAGCATTTTGTTACAGATTTGCTGCTATCAAATGGGTAAGTCCACCAGTTTGCTTCCTAGCTATCACTATTAATTTATTGTGCTGAAGTGGGAAAGTTGTTTTGTTGATTCAAGCATAGCAATAGATTTTCTGTGAATTATATTCTTATCTAAGATCTAAATTGATCACTAGAACCTCATATTACTCCAGGCAGGGGATCCAAGAATCGACTTTCACATGTTCCTCCCAAGAAGCACAGGCATGCATATATATTCTTCAAGTAAATCCTCAAACAATCCGCGACCTTTAACTAAGAATTTAATACCAGCAAGTCAATTAAGATGTTCTTCGTTGGTGATGTGTCCTTGAACAATTTAAGATTCGTGGATGACTTGTCTTCAAGTAAATCCTCAAACAATCCAAGACCTTTAACTAAGAATTTAATACCAGCAAGTCAATTAAGATATTCTTCGTCGGTGATGTGTCCTTGAACAACTTAAGATTCATGGATGACTTGTCAATACATTTCTCGAGTACCTTAATCTAGATCCGTCATACTATCGCTGCTCATCACAGTTAGTACATCAATCTTTTTGTACCTCCTTGTTCTTTTCAAATAATTAGAAGTTATGTACTTCCATTTATCTGAAACCCGGCCATTAGGGAGGGCAGACAACAAAAAAGCATTATTATCAGCCTACAATATCTTTCCCTGGTGCAAACAATTTAGCATCTTCCTCCCCGTCCTTCTTTCAAATTTCCACATGCCATAACTTGAAGTAAAACCGTAAAACCCATTGCTTGGCCCCAGTATTCTCATAATGATTGTAGTTCAATTTCATAGTTCCTATATTAGCAATAAATCATTCTACCTCAGGCAAAAATTGTTTTGCAGTAATAGTGCATTCGACTTCGTCAACAGCGTGCTGCTCTCTAGCCCACTTCATCTGACAAATGCACAACTGTACATCTCTGACTATACATCTCCCATATGCCTTTAATGAAAGGCCATAAACATTTCAGAAACACGTGCAAAGACTTAACAGGCGCAATTATCATCAATGATGCTGCTATCAATTAGGTTTCTCGATAATTCACAGAGCATACATGCATGTAACTGTATTTATTTGGGATATTTTAGCATTGAGACTAACACCGTCGGGTACAGTCTTTAATGATTTTTCGATCATGCTTGTTTCCAAAAATCAATCAGGATTATGCCAGTTTCAACTTGTAAAAGAACCTACTTTTTGTAGAAAGAGCCAATATATGGTATAGGCATGCTTATATGCTCACTAGTCAATATACTAACTTTGATGTGCCTTCATATAATACTTGAGTTTGCAGATGGATTGTGTATTGTCGGTTAACTTTGGTCACATATTTTCTCGTAAGTTGTAATATACAATAAAAAGATGCTCAGAAACTCCTAACTTTGATGTCTTTCCGTGCAGCGTCGTGTCGGGCTCCTATCAGACACAACACACGTTCCAAATACACCAGGACGCAGCAAAAATAATGGCATATCAGTGACACCCATATCATGTCATATTCGTGTCCGTGTACATAGGTGACTATAGTAGATTACTGGTGCTACAAGAAAGTATATCCCTTTACTACATTACCCAATCAAAATTCAAACTTTATCATCAGAACTTAGAAAGTCTTATAATTCTGGAAAAATAAGCACCTCTGCAACTAGCCTAGCATGAAAAGAACGACAAAATTCGAAACCCCAATTTAGAAATAAACCAAGTAGATCGAAATTCTGATAGGGATCGAAGCCCTAACCAAATTAAAAATCGCACCTTTTCTTCGGATCCAAGCGCCCTAATCTGCGATTCCTAACCCAGAACAACACAAAATGATTCAATCGAGAAGAAATCGAACCAAAATTACGAAGAAAATTGAATCAAAATTAGAGTTTGGAGTCGCAAACCTAACCCTAATCGGGCGGAAATCGCCCTCGGTGTCGTGGAGGAGGGGGAAGGGAGAGAGTGCCCTTTTTTTTTAGAAAAGAGAGAGAGAGAGAGAG